>RJWM01016157.1:0-46101 GCA_004363535.1 Dasyprocta punctata | reverse complement strand
GAAGATAGAAGCTTGACAATGGTTGCAATTTGTGCATCGTTATCTTTAAAATGGTTTCTTACATTAACAGATATAGACATGCAAGATTGATTTAATCATATGAGTATTAATTGTTCCTTCTCAATAACGAATACATTGAGCAGTGTTCTTTTTAGTTATCTTACATATACATATATACAGGTTTATATCTTTTCCTCTTCCCTTTTCTCTTTCCGCCATTTCTTTCATATTCTCCAGATGTCCTGCCCCTGATTCTGTCATGCTTGCTCAGCTGCTAACTCTTGAAAATTAACATGGAAATTTAAGTATCGCCCTGCCAAAAAGCAGGACCTAGCCAATGCTTAATGTCTAATGGAGGCAAGCACAAAGCTCCTAGGACAGACTCCAACAAGCCCAATGTGAAAGGTCCTTGAATCCCATTATTCATGACACTGATTTTAATTATTTTAGCAATTTATATGCCCAAGGACTATGGTCATAAACATTTCATTGCAGATTGTTAGAGTCAGGATGAATATTAATTGGAAAAGCACACATCTTGAAGGGCTCTCCATTAAGCACAGCCTCTCCAACCAATCTCTGACAAGGAAACACCACCTCTACCTCTACCACAGATGGAAGGGAAAGGTGAAGAGGATGAGGAAGAGAAGAGGACCAGAGCTCTCACCCTCATTTTTATCTTCTGACAATGGTGCGGGTATGGAGTGTCCCCCAACAGTTAAAGGACAAAGAACTGCATGAACCGAATTCACACATGTGGAGCAAGTTTCAGGGGACATGATAGAGCCCTGGTACGTGCATGCTCCAAACCCGCTCTCACTTGATCCCAACTTTCTACATCAAATGTGCCAATGTGAGAAAACCAAGGATTATGTTTGATAACATTTTGCAACATATAAGAAATCAACTGGGTACTAACTTAAGCATCAGAATAGAGCAACAGAATTACCAATAAAGGGATGTAACACTGTACTTCAATCAATGAAGTTTGCCCTATTGCCTTGGCTGAAAAACTTTTCTACATGCACTCACTTTCCTTTTATCCTTTTTTCCCTTTTTTTGTTTTGTTTTGTTTTTTCCATTTTTCCAGTTTTTGTGTGTTGTTGTAGTTGTTGTTGTTGCTTTTCCTTTTTTTCTTTTGCTGGCCAGCTCCTCTCCACTGTGGAATTCCCTGTTGCTGACTCACTACATATTACCCCTCAGCAGACTTTCCTGGTCAGGTCCCAGTTCGGGTGCCACTTGCAGGAAACCAGCCTATGAGTTTGTCCCTGACTGGGAAACAAACAAAGATGAAAAACAAATGCAGCAGGTATTTAATAGGGTGACCTAACTAGGACCTCAGCCTGAAGAATGACAGATGCAAAAGTCCTCTGCCATAACTTCATGGCCACTGTGAACTTGTTCAGTGGCCCAGTCTCACTATGCAAAGTGTACTTCTTTCCCTAACGACTAATTGCAAAACCTCCCTACCTTTATCATGTGTCTTACACAGTTCTTTGTTCAAAACATCAAGGACCTGGAAAGAACCTACAGAACCCCTAGAAAGTTGATAACAATGGGGCCAAGGCACCAACTGTGTCTGGAGTTCTAGTCCAAATTCTGAGCAAATGTCAGGGCCCAGGATGGTAAAGGGGATATCAGTCTGGGCTGTGAGACCCCTGTTCCTGTCCATCTCCCACTCCCAGTCTCTGATGGTACCAAGCCCATCCTCTCCACCAGCCCTGCCATAACCCTATTCTTTGTCCTTGCCACTTCTCTACCTTCTTCCCGACCCTCCCTGATCCTAGTCCATCTCACATTTAGGGGCCAAGAATGTGGGCATAGCCTCCCTTCCCTAGGGCCAGGTGAAGGGGCAGAATGCTCCATCAGGTATGGCTGCAATTTGTTGTAGTAATTTGAATACGTGGACAATTCTGAAAGAGTCTAGATTGCAGGGGATGTTGACATTAGGAAATGTACTGTGAGGAAAGCTGCCCTTGAGAGGCCAAGGGTGTGGCTGCAGGGGACCTGTGGCTGTGGGGAGGAGGTAGCCCAAGACAGGAGGCTACAGGGATTCTGGGAGAAGTGACCTGAATCAAGAGAACCCAGCAATATCAGTATCAAGGAGTAAGGGGCCAAACCCCTATCAACAGGAGGTGACCAGGGCATGCGAGGCATCCAGAGAAGTAGGCAGACACTGAGAAGCCCTGAGCCACTCCAGTCCCAGCCTTACAATGTAACTTACAATGTAGCAGGACATTTCTTCCTTTGTATAGCCCATGCTTTATATACCTGATAGCCTTATGATGTAATCTGAAATGTTTAGACTCCCCTAACAACCCACGGTGACACCCAACCCTCCAATCATATGCACCGAATATGTCTTTTACCTCCCCGATTACTTTCCCTATAAAATCCCTGAAACCCCGCCAGGCAGAGGTCTGGCTCTTTAGAAGAGATCCTTGTCAGAAGCCCACCAGTGTAATCAACTGCCTCTTTAACTTTCCTGGTGCATTTCTTCCAGTATTTGGTCTGCTTTCCATAACACCTCTACCTTGCACAATCCTGGCCAGGGGGTGGAGAAGAGAACAGATAGATTGCCGCATATTTCCGAAGGAGTCGATAACAACTGGCTCGACCTTCCCAGGTCAGCTTTCTCAAGAGAGGAGCCAGCAGCCAGTTGGTCCATAAATAGCGTCCCTGAGTGGACTCCTCAGCCCTCTTCTTCCTCCTCCAACACCTTCTAGCCCAGCAGATGCCCAGATGCCAAGGCCTTGGGTCTCCTGTGTCTGGGCCTCACCCTGCTGAGGGCCCTGAAGACCCAAGCCCAGGACACTCTTCTGATGCTGATCCCACACATTCTACTGCACATAGGTCCAATGGAGCCAGAATTCCAGGATGACCAGGTAAGGGGTCTAGAAGGGCAGCTGAAGGCAGGGCACAGGGGACAGGAACAGTGGGAGTGGAGGAGAGGAGAGGCAGAGGGATTCAGGGCAGTGTTGGTTAGGAGGATCAGGACTGAGAGAGTCCAGGCCCAGTACATGCCAGGTGGAGACATCACCAGTGCCTCCACACAGACAAGAGGACCAAGGCTCAGGAAGGCCACTAGCCACTTGCCCAGAGCCACCCCATCCCTGAAAACTCAGGGCTGACTCCTCACCGAGGGTTTCTCCTGGCCCTGGAGGACCCAGCTCCTGCAAGTTTCTCAGGGAAGCCCCACCCACAGGCCCTGTTACCCAGAATGCTGCCCTGAGGTACCAGCAGGGACAGCACGGATGGGGCTCTGGGGTCATCCCTGAGCCCCACCCATCATCTGTCCCTTGCAGTTCCAGGGAAAATGGTACATCTGGGGTGTAGCAAAGAACACAATTCAGAATGAAAACCAATTAGGCATGTACAGCACCATCTTCAAGCTAAATGGTGATGACCCCGCTACAATATCACCACCACTCTGATCAGGTGAAGTTGCCACTTCCTAAAGTTGTGAGAGAAAGACTGATGTCACAGCCAAAGGGTGACCGAAGCTGAGGGATACTGTAATTCATCACACTGCTCTGCACCAAATCTGTCTTCCTTCCTCCTCTGCCTCTTTCCCTTTCTCCCTTCTTCCTTTCCATCAACATCCATGGGTGGCTCCAGCACAAACACACAGTCAGTAGAAAACAAGACAGAGAGTAGGCTGCCCCACAGAGAAAGAAGAGACACTGGATACAGTCTGGGATCGCACACAAGGCCTCACTCTAGGGTTTTGTGTTGGTTGCTTTTCTCTCATTGCTGAGAAAAAATATCTGATGGCAAAATTAAGGAAGAAAAGTTTTATTTAGCTCACAGTTTGTGCGGGTTTCAGTCTGTAATCTACTGGGTCCAACGCAGAGTGGCTCATGGCAGGGGGCAACAGTTCATGGTGGTGGAAAACAGCAAGATCAACAAAAGTAAAAAAGGAGGATCATGAAGAAAAGACTCTTTCTGTCCCTTATATTGTATGCAGCATACTCACCCTAGGGTGAGTGTAGTATTCACTTCCATAATCCCAGCATTAGACCATGAATCAATCACAAATTCTAGAAGTCTGCCCCCATAACTGCATGAGGATTTGGGGGGACATCCCCAAAGCATAACATTCTGCCCCTGACCCTCCAAAGACTCATACACATCCTTTAGGCAAAAGACATTTAGTCCATCTCCAAGAGTTGCCAAAGTCCTAACAGTGTCAGCATTGCTGAAAAATCCAAGTCCCGAGTCTCTTCTGAGAAGGCAAACTCTTAGCTTGAGCCCCTGTACAAATGAAGAGTCAAACACTTCCAACATTCACTGGCATAAGATAAACATTACCATTCCAAAAGGTACCAACAGGGGAATACAAAGCATTGGGACCAAAGCAAATTCAAAATCCAACAGGGCAAACATTAAGTTCTGTAGTTCAATGTGGAACATCTGAAGCAATCTGTGGTAAGTTGTGAGCTCCAAAAGATTTCTGTGACTCTGCCCCTGTGGCACTTCCAGCGGTTGTAGCTCCCATGGCTTCTCTCTTGGGCCCATTCTGATCAATCCTTGAAGTTTTCATCAGACAACCCATTAACCTGGCTTCTCCAAGCCTGTGAGGTCTCCACTGCACCTTTGGCTTCACACTCACAGCTTCACACATTGAGCTTTCAAGGGCACACTGCCTGGCCTCCCAGGCCTTCTTCTGAAATCTGGGTGGAAGCCTTTTTAACCTCAGAACTCCTGCATTCTGCGTGTGCCTAAAACCAGCACCATGTGGATGATACCAAGGTCCGCTGCCAACTGGAACAGTATAACCAGGCTTTCTTCTCTCTTGGTTGTAGGGCTTGAGTGCCTGGATCTCTGAGAACTCTGAAACTGATTCTGAGGAACAAATTCACTATGCTACCTCCATTCTGGAACCTGGTACAGCAGCCACCATTTTGGAACCTTGTGCAGCCGTCACCATCCTGGAACATGGTGCTCTGGGTCTCTCTTCTCAAAGAAAAATCTTTAACTTTTGTAGTCCCGAGACTGCAAAGGGTGGAGATTTAATGCTTCTTGTGATGCTGCCAGACCATCTTCTATAGTCTCCTGTTTCTTCTCAGCAGTCAAGATCTCCTCAGCTCTATCTTTGCAGTCCACAGCTTTTCTCCTGGCCAAACTCATAACTTCTTTTTTTGTTTGTTTGTTTTTGTTTTTGTTTTTGTTTTTGTTTTTGTTTTTGTTTTTGTTTTTGTGGTACTGGGGATCAAACTCTCAACTTCATGCCTGCCAGGCAGGTGCTTAAGCCACTGAGCCAAACTCCCAGCCCTATTTTTTTCAAGGCAGGGTCACTATGTAGTTCAGGCCAGCCTTGCTCACACTGTAGCCCAAGCCAGCCTCGAATTCACAATGCTCCACCTACCTCAGCCCCCCGAGTGCTGTGATTAACAGCGTATGCCACCACAGCTGGCTGAAACTTTGTCAGCTTTTTTTTTTTCCCAGTACCGGGAATCAAACTCACAACTTTGCACCTGCCAGGCAGGCACTTAAGCCACTGAGCTAAACTCCCAGCCCTCAAACTCATAACATTTTAAATTATCCTGATGGGTTCTTTGCTCTTGATTTGCAACACAAATCTGGCTAAAAGCTCCCAACAATAGCCATACCACAACCCCAACATTCAGCTGCCTTGAAATTTCTTCTTGCAGTTTAATCTGTTGCTGTTAATCTCAGTCTCAGAGGACTGGGGATATAGTTCAGTGGCACAGCACCTGCCTGGCAAGCACAAGATCATGAGTTAGATCCTCGGTACCAAAAAAAAAGCAAACTAAGGATATAAACATTTGGGCCAGGGGTATAGCTCAGTGGCACACTGCCTGCCTGCCGATCATTCAGGGCAATCATTCAGGGTGGCAGAAAATAACAAAAGCAACAAGAGCAAAAAGGGAGGAGCATGGAAAGAAGACTTTGTCCCATATATTGTATGTAGGCTCCTCACCCTAGGGTGTGGGTAGCCCTCACACCCATAATCCCAGCACTGGACCATGAATCAGTCACAAATTCTAGAAGCCTGCCCCCATGACTGCATGAGGATTTGGGGAGACATCCAGACACAAACCATAACAGGCTTGTAGAGAAATGACCTTAAGAAACCATCCTGCCAAGTTTGCGGGTCCGTCCCTATAATCCTAGAAGACTCAGCTCAGAAGGCTGAAGCAGGAGGATCACAAATTTGAATCCAATCTGGGCAACTTGGCTAGACTCTGTCTCAAAATAAAAAATAAAAATGGAGCTGGTGTGGTGGCACATGCCTTTAATCCCAGCACTCAGGAGGCTGAGGCAGGAGGATCCTTGTGAGTTCGAGACCAGCCTGGGCTACAAAGTGATTTCAAGGCCAGCCTGGACTGCATAGTGAGACCCTGTCTCAAAAAACAGGGCTGGAGATTTAGCTCAGTGGCCTAAGTGCCTGCCTGGCAGGTGTGAGGTTGTGAGTTTGATCCTCGGTACAAAAAAAATTTTTTTAAATAAAAATAAAGATGGGACTAGGAATGTAAATCAGTGCCATGGCCCTGGGTTCAATCCCCACTACTACTACACTGCCCAAAAAAATAAAAACGAGGACGTATGGGGGATCCCACCAAGGGCTGGTATTCTCTGAGTCAGAGAGCCTCACCTTAGGTAGTGACAAAGCAGACATTCATCATCAGGGGCACCTGAGCAAAACTGATGCAAAACCCAGAAGGGAACACTCCCAGGTCAATTTCTGGGGCATCTCACCCTGCTAGAGCCAGTATCCGGGCCCAGCTGCAGCAAGGAAGGTGGGGACAACCCAGAAGGTAAGGCCGGGCGGTCCCAGGCAGGAGATGACAGAGGTGGGGCAGATGAGGACTCAGCAGTGGGAGACCCAGCTCATCCACCTTCAGTGCATTCTGTCTCTGGCCACTGGGTGGATGGGAGTTGGAGCGTGTGAGGATCTAAGGGCACAGGAAGGCAGATGTGGGGTTATGGCACTGGAGTACAGGGGTGAGGTGGACTCAGAGTAGAGGTCACTTGCTCCAGTGTTCAGCATGAAGCAGGCTTGAAGCTCAGAGGAAATTTCCAGGAGAGATGAGAAAGGGGAGTAGCAAGATAAGAGCAGGGTTCAGTGCCTGAGGCCTGTGTGGAGGACAGGCTCCTCCGGGGAGGAAACGGAGAACAGCCAGTGCTGGCGGGAGGGTCAAGTGGCCCCCGTAGGAGACCAGGCAGAGGCCCAGAGGGGAAGGTTCAGGGCCAAGGTACCCAGACAGTGAGGGTCCTGCCACAGCCCCTTCTTGGACCAGAGGAATCAGGTTTGTGTCATCCCCTGGCTCAGCCTCCTAACATCTCTCCCTCCCACAAGGAAGATTTGTGTGAAAATCAGATTTACACTTTTGTCCCAGGTGCCCATCGAAGTCAGTGCGCCCCGAGCAATACGACATGTGAGTGTGTGTGACGGGGCTCTCGGGCTGGGACTGGAGAGCAGAGTCCTCCTGGAAGGGGACAGACCTCCCCACTCCTCCACACAGATGCTGTCCTGTGGGAGAAGGCCCTGCTGACCAGTCAGGGAGGAAGGGGACTGTCCCTTCCTCGTAGCCAGGGCCTTGCATACTGGAAGGCAGAGCTACACCATGAGAGTGGTAGCCACCACCTACAAGCAGTTCTCTGTGCTGGTCCCAGAGAAGACTTTCGAAGACACTGTGCTCTTTAAAACTGTTGTCTATGGCAGGTTCTCAATCCATGCCCTCGGAGACCTCAATCCTGGTCACACCTGAGGGAGGGGATCCTGCATGCCACAAGACCCCAAAGTCTTACCCAGTTCAGTCCCCCTCAGGGAGGAGGTCATTCCACAGACAGTCCATGGGAAAGGGGTCTGAGGCCTCATTCATCACTCAACTGTGTCTATGGAGTGAGCCTGGGGGACAGAGGCGTGGTAGCCCGCATCTGTCACCCAGCACTTGAGAGACTGAGGCAGGAAGTTTGCAAGTTTAAGGTCAGTCTGAAGTACATAACAAGACTGTGTCTCAAAAAAAAAAACTTAGAAAAAATAATATTACAAAGTGTCTTTCTGGTCTCCACTCACCTCCATCTTGGCCACAAGGGGAACCTAGGAGCTAAGCCCTGAGCTGAAGGAGTGCTTCATCGATTTTGTTAAGTCTGTGGGATTCACTGAGGACAACATTGTCTTCACTGACCCCATAGGTAAAGGCCAGCTGGGGTGAGGGTACAGGGATGTGGGGTCTGTCCAGGCCTGATGCTTCCCCACCAGGGAAAGGGGACAGGACTCAGTTTCTTGTTCCAGTCACTGGAGAGGTAGTGGCTCCCACCTGGGGTTTGTGGCTTCCAGGGACCCTGTGCCTGAGTGCTACCCCTGGCAGTTTAGCCCAGATGACAGTTTTAGGCCCAGGTCCAAGTTTCCCCAGTCTCACTGTGCCCCTCTCTGTACTTTGGGTCTTGTTGTCCTGGGCCATCTCCCCCTTCCCCCAGGACTTGCTCGTTCCTGACATGAGAGATGTCCTTGCTTTCGAGGGCCTGGCCTGGGCAGGGGGCTCCAGCCAGACTACTCAGGCCACTGGCTGAGGAGCCTCTGGGGTTCAGCAGGTAAACCAGCCTCAGTGCCTGAGCAGCTTGAGACCCAGGCCCTCAGGGGAGCCCATCCCCAGGCCCTGATTTCAGGGAACCCCAAGACCCTCGAGGTGCAGCTGTGCCAGGCTGGACCTGAGGCTGCTAGAGGTCGAGCAGGGGTCTTTGCAGCCAGAGATCTCGCACGAACACCTCCCTGCTCGGATGTTTTCTCCACCGCTACCACCCCCCACACACAAAGTGCTTCAGTGACTGAATGGACAGTGAGTAAGGCAGGGCGGGGGCTAATGGGAGGCCGGGCAGGGTGGGCTGCCTTTGTTCCTCCCCTCCCCCAAGCCTGAACCCAGTCATGTTTTTCTGCTGTCCTTTCTCGGGTGCCTTCTGTGTCTCACTTCCTGTTCTTCCTGTCACCTCTGCCCATGGAGCCAGCTGGTTGTCCCGCCAGCCACAATGCTGGTGAGACAGCTGGAAGACCCTTCTTACAGCAAGGTTCTGATCACCCACTGCCCCCAAAACCAACTCCCTGATGGAGCCCCCCTTTCTGTTAAATAAACACATGCTCCCTGGTCTTTGAGTCTGTGCCCCTTGTCCATGAGGCCCATGAGAAGGGAGAAGAGCAAAGAGTGGGCAACACCAGCATCACTCTAGGACCTGCTATCCCCGGAACACAGCCTGATGCTAGTTTGGAAGGAGGGAGAGAGGAGAAATTCCTGGAAGGGGTGGGAGGGCCTAAAAACCAGAAGAAAGAAGGTGGCTGACTCTCCTAAAACCACAGAGTGCCAGTTCTTACAGCTAGACCTTAGCTAGGAAAGACAAGAGGATGTGTGTTCAATAGGCTTCTAGGAGACCAAGAGAAGCTCTCTGGAATCCACCAAGTGTACCCACTTCTTATGATTAAACTATGTCTGAGATGGCATGCAAGACAGAATATCCTACATGACTGAAAGTAACCCCAGCTCAATTATAATGGTAATTAGATGGTCTTTTACATTGTGGTTTTTTCTATCCCTCCCCCACTCCCAGGCTTTGGGCACCACTGTCACCAGGAATCAGGGTCCTGATACAGCAAGAAACCAGCGCCTCATTCCCTTGGTCCTTTGATAATTAAGTCACAACACACAGGCTGTGCAGAATTCTAAGTCAAGTTTATAGTAAAGTAGATATAGAGAGAGTTACACCTTCAAACAAGAAGGCAAAAGATGCCAAGGGGACATATGTACCTAATTCGAGTTTGGGGCATTTTTATGGGGGTCCAGGGAACTTGGGTAGCTATAATACATATCACCATTTTATTTAGAAGTTATGCAGGAATTGCAAATGTCTTTCTGGCCTACTTAGATGGTGGATGTTTCTTCAGGGGTTAAGAAGCAAACAAATCAAAAAAAAATCAACAAAAGTCAAATGACAACAACAAAAAACAATAGCTATATAGGTTTTTGAAACAAGATGATAGGAATTTTTTTTTTTTTGTCTTTTTGAGACAGGGTCTCACTATGTAGTTCAAGCTGGCCTTGAGCTCACTTTGTAGCCCAGGCTGGTCTCAAACTTGCTACAATCCTCCTGGCCCAGCCTCCTGAGTGCTGGGATTACAGACGGGCACTACCACGCCCAGCTAAAATGATAGGAATTTAACAAAGGTTGTTATGTTGCATATCACTGTCTCCAAAATAGTTGCTCATGTTACCAGATACAGGAATAAAACAAAACAGTAAAGTGAAACAAAACATTGGATTTCAAAAATAAGACAGAAAGAAATTCCCCCACAGTTGCTATAAGACATATTGTTATCCTCCAAATAGATGCTCAGACTACCAGTTTTAGGTCTGCAAAGTCAATCAAACAATACAAGCATTAAATTATTTTTTTAAGTCAGTTGCTGTCATCTCAGCCTGACTTCCTCCTAATCAGCCCGTTGCTTACGGGGAGGGGGAGCTGCTCATCTTGTCTCCCAGCCCACGCACCAGCTGGCTCACGGGAAAGCGTGGTTTAGCTCCTTGATTCTCTTCCCATTCCCCAAGGTGCTGCCCCTGGCTCACAGGAAGGCATCTCTTGTAATCACAGAGGCCAAAGGAAACTTGCATTAATCTCATGATGTCTCAATAAATTTAGTATTAAAATATTTATGTTTTTCTTTTCCTGATGTATACATTTTTGGCAGACTCAGTATATAAAGAACTCCAAAAATTACCCCCCAAAAAAATAATAGACCCAATCAAAAATTGGGCATTTGAAATGAACAGATATTTTGCAGATTAAGTAGTGTAAATAGCCAAGATACATGAAAAAATGTTTAACGTTTTAAAACAACACTGAGATTCCCTTTCACTCCAGAAAGAGTGGCTATCTTCAAAAAAATCAAAACAATAACGAATACTGGAGAGGCTGCACAGGAAAAAGGAACGCACACCCAACAAGAAGAATAAAACTGAGTCATTTGTAGAAAAATGGGTGCTCAAGCGGTGCGTCTCTTGCTTCAACAGTGTTTGGACGGAACAGACCCGGGGACTCCCTTTTTTTTTTTTTTCATCTTCCATCTACCTTCCAGGTACAAAGTTTGGGACCATCTTCTCGACCATCTCCTCCGTCCGGGACCGGCCAACACCGTTTTTTTGTGGGTAGCTCCTTACTGCTGATCAGCCATGACCTCTCAAATTCGTCAGAATTATTCCACCGAGGTGGAGGCTGCCGTCAACCGCTTGGTGAACCTGCACCTGCGGGCCTCCTACACCTACCTCTCTCTGGGCTACTACTTCGACCGTGACGATGTGGCTCTGGCAGGCGTGGGCCATTTCTTCTTGACCTGGCCGAGGAGAAACGCGAGGGCGCTGAGCGTCTCCTGAAGATGCAAAACCAGCGCGGCGGCCGCGCTCTCTTCCAAGACGTGCAGAAACCTTCTGAAGATGAGTGGGGTAAAACCCTGGATGCTATGGAAGCTGCCCTGACCCTGGAGAAACACCTGAACCAAGCCCTTCTGGATCTTCATGCCTTGGGCTCTGCCAAGACAGACCCCCATGTCTGTGACTTCCTGGAGAACCACTTCCTAGACAAGGAGGTGAAGCTCATCAAGAAGATAGGTGACCACCTCACCAACCTCCACAGGCTGGCAGGCCCCCAGGCGGGGCTGGTCGAGAACCTCTTCGAAAGGCTGACCCTTAAGCACGACTAGGAGGCCCCAGCCTCTGAGGGGCTCCTCCTGCATCACCTGGCATCTGGGCTTTAGCCTAACCCTTTCCCTCCAGCCACAAGGCAGTTTTTTCACCTCTTTGGAGCCCCCTCCCAAATCTTGGACCAAAAGAAAATAAAGCCTTTTGCAGCAAAAAAAAAAAAAAAAAGAAAGAAAGAAAGAAAGAAAAATGGGTGCTCCGCAAGACCATGCTGCTATGAAATAAATTAGACACACAAGCTTAAATATTGCATGGATTATCTTACATTAGAAAACCAACACATAAATAAAGTCCAAACTAAAAGACTGAGAAAAGTTATTATAATCTAGCACAACCAATGTATCTAAAGCATACCTGATTTAGTACAAATGTTTTACATGTTTTGTGGTCTGTCAGCCTGGCTAATAATCTGTGTTTATGATAAGTAACTTGATGAAGACATAAAATAAATTTGATGCTAGCAAAAAATGTTAAACACAGGAGTGGATAGGGAAGGGAAAAAAAGAATTGAGATGTGTTGTGCACATGTATCAATTCCCCACAAGGAATGTGATCACTGTGTACTGCAAATATGTGCTAACAAAAAAAATTAAATGATTTGTTAATAAAACTGGAAATTCCCGAAATTAAAAACAAATCCTCAGCAAGATACTGGTGAACAGAGTACAACAAATCATCATAAAGCTCATATACCACAACCAAGGAGGCTTCATCCCAGGGATACAAGGATGGATCAACGTATATGAATAAATAAATGCAATTCATCATATAAACAGAAGCAAGGATGAAAGTCACACGATCATCTCAATAGATACAGGAAAAGCCTTTAATATCCAACATTCATCCATGATTTAAAAAAAAAAACTACAGAAAATTCATATAGAAGGATCCCATCTCAATCTGATAAAAACCATTATGCAAACCCACTGTCAAGATCCTACTAAATGGGGAAAAATTGAAAACTTTCTCCCTAAAATCAGGAACAAGACAAGGACATCCACTTTCACCACTCCTGTTCAACTTAGTCCTGAAAACATTAGCCAGAGCAATCAGGCAAGAAAAAGAAATAAAAAGGATACATTTAGGAAAGGAAGTACCATTAGTTACAGAAGACATGATCCTCTATACCTTATAAGGCCCAAAATCTACCCTAAAAGACTCCTAGAATTAGTAGCCAAATTCAGTAAGGTAGCAGGATACAAAATTAACCCACGACAGTCAATAGTATTTCTGTACACAAATAGTAAACTCACTGAAGCTGGGCATGATGGTACACGCCTTTAATCCCAGCACACAGGAGGTTGAGGTAGAGGGAGCACTATGAGTTTGAGGCCGGCTTGGGCTACAATGTGAGCAAGACCGGCCTGAACTACATAGTACAACCCTGCCTCAAAAAAAAATAGGGCTGGGAGTTTGGCTCAGGGGTTTAAGCACCTGCTTGGCAGGTGCGAGGTTGTGAGTGTGATCCCCAGTACTGACAAAAAAAAAAATAAGTAAAATAAAATAAACTCACTGAAAAAGAAATTCAGAAAAGAACACAATGCACAATAGCATAAAAATTTAAATACCCAGGAGTTAACCTAAGGAATTTAAAGACCTCTAAGAGATGTCGGGTCAGGGAGGATCCAACCGGAAGACAATTAGCCAGCCTTCCTGGTAAGCAGTGTGAGCTGCACAGATTCCAGGAAGACAAAGATCAGCACCTCCTGTGAGCCTACTGGTGCGCAGGCTGAGAATCAACAACTCCCCCCACCTCCCCATAAGCAACCTGCTGGCTCGGAGGACCAGCTAAGCTGATAGTAACTAAGGTACATAAAGCAACTGAATGCTTGTATTGTTTTGGTTGATTTTGCAGGTCTGGGGCCAGCAGTCTGAGTATCTCTTGGGAGGATGACAGTATGCAATGTAGCAAATATGGGGGATTCCATTCTATCTTTTTTTTGAGGCCCAATATTGTTCTCACTTTTTTGCTTTATTCTGATTGTTTTTGCTTAATTCAATATTATGTTTAGATTGGTTTTATTCTGCTTTATTTTTGGTTTGATTTTGCTATACCTGATGGAATAGTCAACTATTGTGAAGATAGCAAGATATACTATAGTAGCTATTGTTTTCCTAGTATCCTGCTTTGAAGTTCTGTACCAGTTCTACTGTTTTATTTTGATTGACTTTGTTCTGTTTTGTTTTGTTGGATTTTACTATCTTTAAAATAAAAATTTTTAGGGCCAGGAGTTTGGCTCAGTGGCTTAAGCGCCTGTCTGGCAGGCATGAAGCTGTGAGTTCAATCCCTGGTGCTGCAAAATAAAATAAAATAAAATAAAATAAATAAAATAAATTTTTTTCAAAAAGAAAGAAAAAATTGAAAAATAAAGATCTCTAAGATCAAAATTACATCACTCTAAAAAAGGAGATTAAGGGCTGGGAGTTTGGCTCAGTGGCTTAAGTGCCTGCCTTGGCAGGTGCAAGGTTGTGAGTTCCATCCCCAGTGCTGCAAAAAAATAAAAAATAAAAAAAATAAAAAATAAAGGAGATTAAAAAGAACATCAGAAAATGAAAAGATAGCCCATGCTTCTGGTAGGCAGAAACAATATAGTCAAAATGGCTATACTTCCAAAGCTGCTATACAGATCCCTTCAATACCTAAGTGATCCACTTTTGGACTACCCATAAAAACAGAACATAACAAATTGTTTTCTCTTCAATCCTTGTTCCTTGAATTTTTCTAGGTAACATATATGAATTTCACAGAAAAATTCAAAAAAGCTCAATCTTCAGCATAAATGAGTTAACACAATTCCAATCAAAATACCAACAGCATTCCTCACAGATCTAGTAGAAATAATCCTGAAATTCATACAGAATCAGAAGAGATCCAGAATAGCAAAAGCAGTCATCTTGGGTAATACAGGCAAAGCAGGAAGTAACACAATCACAGATATGAAGTTATGTCACAAAGCTACTGTGACAAAAACAGTATGATATTGGCACAAAAACAGATATATGAATCAACAGAACAGAATAGAGGACATAGAAACAACCCCGGGGACATTCAGTTATTTGATCTTTGACAAAAGAGCCAAAAACATACACTGGAGGAAAGACAGCCGCTTTAATAAATGGTGCTGGGAAAATTGAATATCTACATGCAGAAGATTGAGTCTACACTTACATATCTCACCAAGTACTAAACTAAAATCAAAATGGATCAAAGATCTAAATGTTAAAACAGAAACAATCAGCTAGAGAATAAAATAAGTAAAATTCTTGAAGACGTATGTTTGGACAAGAACTTCTAAACAGAATCCCAGTAGCACAAGAAATAATACCGAGAACCAACAAATAGGACCACATCAAATTACAAAGCTTTTACACAGCAAAAGAAATAACCAACAAAATAAAGAAACAACGTACAAAATAGGAAAAAATTTCCAGCTATTGCTTAGACAGAGGACTAACATCCAAAATGTATAAAGAACTCAAAAATATTAGAACTCCCAAAAATAAAAAGCCCAATCAAAAAGCAGGAAACTGAAGTGAATAGATATTTCTCAGAAGAAATGCAAATGGTCAATAAATACATGAAAAAATATTCAACATTACTTGCCATTCAAGAAATCCAAATTAAAACAACACCGAGGTTCCACCTCTGTCCAGAAAGGATAGCTATCTTCAAGAAATCAAGTAACAGCCAGATGTGGTGGTGCACAGCTGTGACCTCAGCACTCTGGAAACTGAGTCAGGAGTATCACTGCAAGTTTGAGGCCAACCTGGACTACATAGTGAATTCAAGGCCAGCCTTAAGTACAATAGCAATACCCTGCCTCAAAAAAAATAAATAAATAAATCAGGTAACAAATGCTGGAGAGGCTGAAGGGGACTTTTACCTTGTTGATGGGAACGTAAACTAGATCAACCACCGTGGAGATCAGCTTCAGTATAGAGATTCCTCAAAAAACTAAAACTAGAAATTCCACTTGACCCAGCTATTTACCTTCTAGATATTTTCCCAACAGAGTTAAAGACATCATATTACAGTGGCCCATCCATACTCATCTGCATAGAACCACCATTCATAATAGCTAAATTTCAGAAGTACCCTTTATGTCCATCCACAAATAAAGAGAGCATAGTATGTATACACAATGCAGTGCTACTCCGACATAAATAAGGACAAAATCTGAGGCATTTGTAGGTAAATGGATACACCTTGAGACCATAATGTTAAGTGAAATAAATCAGACACATAAGTTGAAATATCACATGGTTTCCTTATGAGAAACCCAAAATATAAATAAAGAATGAAATAAAAGATAACAGGCAGTAGGGAGACCTTTTTCAGTTGGGAAAAGGAACAAGAAACAGAGGGAGAGGAGGGGAAGGGAGAGAAAGGGAGTGAGAAAAAAAGAACTGAAGGAAAAGAAATAGAAATTCAGCTTTTCAAATGGGAGGGGACTGAGAGTTGGAGGAAACAGGAAGGAAAGGGAGGGGTATAGGGACAAAAAAATTAAGATATGTACATACACCCACTCCCCACAATAAATGTAAACATTAGGTACTGCAGCCACGTACTAATTTTAAAAAGTCTGAATCAGTTTCACTGTGTACTGAGACCACAGTCCCCAGGGTTGTGCTCCCTGGGAGTCCCCAGGGAGGAATCCCCTTCCCGCCTTTTCCAGCTTCTGGAGCTGCCTTCTGTCTGTTCCTTGGCTTTCAGCTACTTCCTCCTTCTTCAAAGATGCATCAACAAACCCCTATCCCAGCCGGGCGTGGTGGCGCACACCTTTAATCCCAGCACTCGGGAGGCTGAGGTAGGTGGAGCGTTGTGAGTTCGAGGCCGGCTTGGGCTACAACGTGAGCGCAAGGCCGGCCTGAGCTACATAGTGCGACCCTGCTTCAAAAAACCAGGGCTGGGGAGTTTAGCTCAGCGGCTTAAGCGCCTGCCCTGGCAAGCGCGAGGTTGTGAGTTCAATCTCCAGTGCCGCAAAAAAAAAAAACAAAACAAAACAAAACCCTATCCCTACTAGGTTCCCACTGTCAGGCGATGATGGTTAGCTGACCTACAGGAGAGTCCTTTCTCTAAAATTCTGCAGACACTAATTCAGTGGTCCCCACTGCCACTCCACCTGGGCCAGGGTTGCTCAGCCAGTGGTGGTCCCTGTAGCAGGCTGTGTTCCACCTGATCTCCACCTTCCTGTCCCCACCTGGGACATATACCCAGGCCGGGCCCCCGTGTTGAGCATGGCCGGCCCTCTCAGGCACCCAAGGGGAGACCAGCTCACTGCTGCAGCCTTAGGCCTCCTGGCCACTAGGGCTATAGGAGTCCCAGGAAATGAGCCGCTGTCCCCTGGGATGTGGGCCTGACACTCAACTGGACCCCCAGCCAGGATCACACCTCTGGGTGCCATCCAGGAGCGAGCTTGCTGGTAAGGTGACTTTGTGCAACTTTCCCTTTCCTTGTAGGTACATCGGATGGGGAATGATGGCAGCTGGGCCACATTATTATCCTGCCGGCCCCTCTGATGCCCAGCCACACCAAGCACACTGCCTGGCTCAACGACCTCCCTCCCGCACTGTAGCACCCACAGGCGTGGGGCAGCCAGTCCCTTCCGTGTGGAGACTATGCCACTCAGTCCCGGAGGCACTTAAGCAGAGCCAGATCTGGCGAAGACTTGCATCCCTGTCCGGCCCCTGCCTGGCTGTGGGGCTCTGCCTAACACGAGCTGCGCCTGCTTCTCTTGTCTGGGGCTCCAGTTTGGGCTGAGCCGCACTTGTGCACAGGTAGGTGTTTCCTCTGAGCGCCCTAAGAGAAGCGCTGGAATCAGGGAGGGAGGCCCAAGACCGGGTAAGGGTGGTGGCGTTTCTGCTGGGGCTGCAGGAGGCGGGGGAGGAGGTAGACGAGGGGGCGGGACGGGGGCGAGGGGGAGGTGGGCACGGTGCACCGGAGTCTCCCGAAGCCAGAGAAGGCCTCGGGGATCGCGTCACGCGGCGATCACGACAGTAGTGGACAGAGGATGGGGAGCCCAGGCTGCGCCGCCCTCTTCCGGGCTCTCCTGGGCTCGCTCGTCCCTGTCGCGGGCCCGCGCCTCCACGGCCTGGGCTTCCAGGACCGCTGTCCTGGGACCGCCCGGCTCAGAGGCCTGAGGGCGGGGGCTGCTGACAGGGAGAGTGGGCGTGGCCAGTGCTGGGGGCGGAGCTAGACGGCAGGGCAATGGTCGGATCCTAGTGGTGGAGTGGAGAGGGGCGGGGCTATGGTCCCGGACTCCGCCTCGGGGCGGGGCCTGGACCGCCAGGCCGCAGTCAGCCTTTGGGTCCCACCCTTCCGCCCGGCGTTCGCCTGCTGCGTCCACCTTCCGCCCGGCGCCGGCTTTCGGTGCGACCGTCGCCGCTTCCCATCGTTGCGCTGCCTCTGCGGCGCCCGAGCCCTCAATGTCGGGCCCCAACGGGGACTTGGGCATGCCGGTGGAGGCGGCCACGGAAGGGGAGGACGGCGGTTTCGAGGAAGCAGGTGACCCACGGGGGCGTTGAAGCCACCTTTGCTTTTTCGGGCGTGCTGCCTGGCAGGGGGAATCGGGGCGGGGATGGGAGCTCGGGAGGGACAAAAGAGGCCCCCTCAACCGCCCCTGGGCGGGCCGCGTTGTCCTGGAGCTGTCCCACAGGTGCAAGGCGAGCACCGGAGAACGGATGCCCCCATGGGAACCGCAGCTTTGGAGAACTGTGGGCAGCCAGCTCCGGTTCACAGGCGTGGAAACTGAGGCAGTTTGGGGTCGCACACCCGTTTGGGATTTGCTGCAGCCGCTTCCTTCACCAGAGAGGGGCGGGATCGAGCGCGGCGGCTCGGTTTAGCAGAAGGGTGGGCTCCCCGCTGTGCTGAGTCAGCACCCCGGCCCCCGCTTTCCTGGCGACCCGCTCCTTGTGCAACCTGTGGTGTGCACAGCACTGCGGGAGGGCGCGAGGACCGTCAGCCCTCGGCTTCCCGTCATCTTCTTGAGCCTCAGTTTCCCCATCTGTAATATAGGAATAGTGTTAGGATTAGAGGAAAAATGAAACACAAAGTACTTATGTGATTCCAGCATGCAGAGTGTTAAGTGGTTTCGGTGAGTATGGGGCTTCTGTTTACTGTATGAAGGGAGAGGGCAGGACTTGGTAAAAGTGGGGGAAGGATAGAGTATGATTTTTGGTTTTGGTAACAGCTTTATTGAGCTATAATTCACATCCTATGCAGTTTACCCATTTAAATTGTGTGGTCTCGTGCCTTGTAGTGTATTCAGAGTTGTGCATCCATCTCACAATAGTTTTAGACCATTTTCATCACCCTCAGTCTGCTTGGTGTCTTGTGTTTTTTGATACTGGGGATTGATCTCAGGGCCTTTGCACATGGCTATATCCCCAGCCCCACTCCACCGCCACCAGTTTGTTTGTTTGTTTGTTGAGACAGGGGCTTGCTAAGTCATTAAATTGACCACACTGGATATTAAAGTTGCAATCCTTCTGCCTCAGCCTCCCAGAGTGCTGGGCTTACAGGCATGTACCACCACACCCAGCTCCAGCCCCTTCATCTGCTGAGACAAAGTCTCCCTAAATTGACCAGATGGGCCATGAACTTGTGATCCTTCTGCCTCAGTTCCCCCTGTAGCCAGGACTGCAGATGGGTGTCACACTGCCTGGCCAGAATCTGCTTTTAATAGAGATAAAAGACCCCCAATGGCCAAGGAGTGGGCCAGAAGGTTTGCATGGGCGATGCTCGTGAACAGAGGCCAGATGTGTGTCATCACTGCTGGGATCCATGGTAGGAACCCTGGCAAGGGCCTCCCGGGTTGTCACAGAGTAGATATTGGCAGATCCCCAGGACGGTGGGAAGGTGCCCCGGGCAGAAGAAAATGCTTGGAACTGGGAAGTACCTTTGATACTGATAAAGCCAGGACTGAGTGGTGTGGAGACACCCCTTCCCCTACCCTTTGTCTCAGCTTGTGTCCCTGATATGAAATATTGATCATGATGACCACCTAGTGAGTACTTGCTTTGGCCAGACCGTCTGAATGGTCGGTGTATGTGAATCCTTAGTTCTCAACCTTTTCCAGAAAGAAGCTACAGTAACTTGCTGGGGTGGAACAGAGCTGACGTTCAAATTCAAGAGCCACAAGTCTGTTTTGGTTCTGTCATCAATCAGCCGCAGGACCTGCACAGGTTTCTCCTTCTTAGGCTGCAGTGTCCCCATCTATACCAAGGGAGGGGTGGACTTTTGAGGTCCAGCAGACTTCCAGGCCTGTCTCCCTCTGGCACCCTCTCTGGACAATGCTGCCCCTCCTCTAGAATTCACATTCACGCCCACGTCCCAGACACACCATCAGCCACTTCCCCTCTAGTCCCATGCTGGCAGTCTCACGTATCTGACTCATGTGCTGGCACAGAACTGGGTCCCGCAGTGGGCACAGGCCCAGGTCTTGGGGATTAAGGGCCACTGTGTTGGTCAGGGAGGCAGGCCATGAATGGTGGCAGAGGAGGAAGCGATAGTTGCAAGTGGAGATGTGGAGGATGTCTTGGAGGCTTTGTGAGCTGGTCCTGGAAGGGCTGTTGCACTGAGGCACTGTGGCTGGCAGGGGCAGATGCGCAGAGGCAGAGAGGCTGGACAGTCAGAACTTCATTCATTTATTCACTCATTCATTCATTGAACACTTGCGTATGTTGGGAGGGCACTGAGGAAACGGCAGCAAACACAAGATCAGTCACTTCATGGAGACTCACGGTCACGGTCAAGGAGGGACCGTGAGTAATCACTGCAGCCAGTCCTGATTGAGGGAGAGCCAGGGAGGGGCCAGGACGGCAGGGGGTCAGAAGAGAGGCTGATGTGGCCCGGGGTACAGGGAAGTCTCCCCAGTGGCAACATCCACGCCAAGACTTGAAGGATGAGTGGGCCTTATCCAGGAGGAGGGAAGAGAAGGACTCACTGCATTCTAGGCAGAGGCAACCAACAGCGCACTCAAGGCAGAGGCAGGTGGAAGAGGGAAAGGAAGAGCTCAGGAGATGGGGCTGCAGAGAGCAGCAGGGCTTGGCTCCCATCCGGGGGGTTGGGGGATCCGCTGGGTGCTTTATCCTGAAGGCAGAGGGAGGGAGCCACGGAAGGGCTGGAGAATGAGTTCTGCCACCAACAGTGGCCCTGACCGCCAGGCTCAGGAACACAGGAACACAGGCTGTGGCCTCTACGCAGCCGCTGAAGGATGCATGGAGGCTCGGCACCCACCTGCCCGCCCAGGCAGCTCGCTGGCTGGCTGCCCTGCCGCCACCCTAACCCGAGGAAAAAACGCACCAAGGTTTCTTTCTTCAAAGCCTTTCTCCTTTTGAAATCCACCCACTTTCCAGATGGTGACAGTGAGGCTCAGGAAGGAGTAGGTGCTTGCCCAAAGTCCTGCTGGAGGCCAGCTGGGGGACCGTGGGATGTGAGGGTAATCGGTGGGCCCTGAGGTGACACAAGACTTGATTCTGATTCCCCTGTCTTCAGAGTACGCCGCCATCAACTCCATGTTGGACCAGATCAACTCCTGCTTGGACCACTTGGAGGAGAAGAATGACCACCTCCACGCCCGTCTCCAGGAGCTGCTGGAGTCCAACCGGCAGACACGCCTCGAGTTCCAGCAGCAGCTTGGGGAGGCCACCGGTGATGCCAGCTCCTAGGCTATGGGAACCCTCGGGGCAGGCCCCAACCCTGTGTCCCTGGGCCAGGCTCTGCCTGGGCACTCACCTTCTGGCCTTGACACCCTCTTGAGGGTTGGCCTTTGGTCCCCTGGTGGGTCTGCCTGCCTGTGCAAGTCCCCACTTTCCAGCATCCCTCCTGGGGCCAGGTGTGGGCTGGTCACCCACCCACCAGTGTGCCCATCTCCCGGGCACGCCCCACTCTGTCCAGGATCAAGCATCCACATTAAACGGGTCTCCCACACCCCCGCGCCTCTTTCCTCTGTTTGCTAGACCACCGGTGGTGAGCGGGGCAGTCAGGGTGTCCAGGCACTGACCACACATTGGTGGCACCAGCTGTACCCAGAGGCTGAGTGCTGGCTGAGAGCTGCCTGGGTGCCCTTTCCCCTACACACTCAGACAGAAGTGCTGGTGGGCACTGCACCCCCCAAACTACCTTCTTCTGTTGGATATGAAGTAAAAACACCAACCATGTCCGTCTCCACACACTCCGAACAGATCTGGACCCAGACAGGATGGGCACAAGGAGCTTCTGCTTTCAGATTTTGAGGCAGCTTGAGCACCACGGGGATGCTGAGGACTTGGGGGCCTGAGCGGTCATCTTGTCAGGGGGTTTGGCTGGGAGGGTGGTTGGCCACTGCCAATACTGGAGGTGAACAGTACAGTCGGTGCATTACGGGCGTTGGTCACACGCTGGTGGTTCACGGGCTGTCAGGTGGGGCTAGGACAATCAGTCACCTTGTGCTTCTGGACACAGGGTGTACACAAGGTCAGGGGCCTCCTCAGACAGCATCGGACATGTTGTGTGACTTTGGGGACACACTTGGCCTCTCTGGGTGCCAGGGTCTTTCACCAAGACGAGCTGTGCAGCCTTGGCACTGCCCTCCCACTCAGTTTCCAGGCTGGCCAGCAGCTGGGCTGGGCTGGTTGTCTCTTTAAGGGTCTAAAGGAGAAGACAACAGCACTACAAATCCAACACAGTGTGACCCCACTGGCTGACGATTCATCTTGATGTTGCCCGCACCCTGCCGGTGAACCAAGAACTGAGAACCAGAGCACCTGAGTGGCAAGGTCCCCCAGCCTGCATTTCCGCTGCACCAAGGTCCAGCTGCAGAGGCAGGCACAGGGATCAAATCCTGGCCATTTACCAGCCCTGTGACCCCTGCCAAGTCCCTTGACCTTGCTAGGCCTCAGTTTCTCCATCTATAATTTTGGGGTAGCAACTGTACCACCTCCTAGGGTCACTGCAAAGGTTAACAAAGACCTTAACTTACTTGAAGGCAGATTCCTAACCCTGACACATTACTAAGAGGGAAACTGAGGCTCAGGCGAAGTGCTTAGTGATCCCAGAGTTCCCCAGGTCTCAGGAAGTCCATCTTTGCCTTCAAGTTCTGCCATTACACAGTGCCCAGAACGGCTGGGCACTGGCTGAGAGCTGCCTGGGCATCCTGTCCCCTGTCCACCCAGACAGACATGCTCGTGGGCACTGTGCATCCAAACTACCTTTTATTCGGTTTTGTGTAAAAACACCAAGCACATTCATTTCCACACAGACTCCTAAAGGCATGAACGGATCTGGACCCAGATGGCTGAGTTCAGGGAGCTCGCGCGCTCAGGTTTTGAGGCGGCTGGAGCGCCGAGGGAGGGGCTGGGGATGAGAGGACCGAGGTGCCACCTTGCTGGAGGGTTTGGCCTTGTCCTGGGGGCTGGACAGGGCAGGCAGCCGAGCATTGCCGACGTTGGAGGTGAACAGCGCAGTCAGCGCGTTGCGGGCGTTGATGGCGCACCGGCGGCTCACGGGCCGGGACGCGGAGCGGGACCTCTCGGCTGTCTTGTATTTCTAGACACAGAGGGTGCGCTGAGGTCAGGGCTTCCTACTTAGTCGGGGTCTCCTGGCCTGCAGCGGCTTCCCCAGCCCAGTGTGCTGTGACCCCGAGTGATGCACTCAGCCCTTCTGGGCCAGGTTCTGGAGCTCTGGAGCTAACAGCCTTGCCCTCGGCTCGCCCTAGAACAGGGACAGAAAGGGCCCAACGCCACCCCAGCTCTGACTCCCTCTGAGGCAGGTGTGTGCCTGGGGACGGGCAACCCACAAGGGATGCAGCTGCTGGCCATCTTTCTCAGCGGAGACGGAGGCTGCGTCCCTGGGCAGGGCAGGGGCTCCCGCTCACCTGAAGATTCTCAAAGTGGGCCAACGACCTGCAGTGGGAAAGCCGCCCCCCGGAGTTGCCTTGGCAGAACTTGTGGCAGACGCGGCAGATGTAGCCCATCACGGGCACCAAGAAGTCCACGCCTAAGGAAGGCAGGGTCACGGACGCACATCCCCAGTACCAGCCAGGTATCCTGGCCTCTCTAGGGCCCATTTATCCCACATCCACCCTCTAGGAAGGAGCAGAAGGGGACAGGCTGGCTGGCTGGGATCTGGGGGTCACCTGGAGGCTGAGCCCAGGGCCACTGTTCCCACAGGGGGCTCAGGTCTCGAGTCTCACCGCACGCAGTGTTGGGGCTGTGGGTCTCCAAGCCCTTCCGCTCCTCTTTCCCACCATCCTTGTACTTCACCTGGAGAAACGCAAGCGAGGGCCGCAGACCTGGGTCTGGTTCCCCCTAGGCCCCATCCCCCTAGATTCTGAGGTAGGGCTGCCTCCAGGGGCACCCTTCCTGCTCCATGCTTTCCAGGCCCTGCTCAACCCGTCCCATCCTCCAGGCAGCTCCCACTCCCACAGTGGCCACAACCTGCCAAGGAGGCCCAGCGTATCATGTGTGCCATCTCGGTGACTGCTCGGAGCAACCTTGCGGCTACGCCCATCTTGCAAAAGAAAACTGAGGCCACAGGGACATTAACTCACTTGCCCAGGGTTGCTCAGCTGGTCTGTGGAGAGGCCAGGAGGTGAACCCTGGTGGGCTCAAGCTGGAGTTCAAATTCTGCCCCCTGGGAGCCCTCAGCTGCGTAAGTTCCCACCCAGTACTCTGGTGACCTTAGTCCTGGCATGGGTTTCAGGTGACCAAGGACCCCGGGTCTGACCTGCTGGACACAGACCCCCTTCCAGAAGAGACCATCCCCAGCCTGTCAGCCCTACCATGCCTGGAAGTGTCCTCCACCACCTGCCATGTGGCTCCAAGAGTGACAACATCCCTTTGCCAAACCTTTCCTCTCTGGACTATAGATGGGCAATCTCTGTAAGGCAGGGGCCAGGCCTTGGGTTTCTAGCACCGGGACCTGGCCCTGATCAGATTCCCAGAAAAGTCTATTAAACTGCAAAGAACCCAAGACCCAGTCCACTCCTCCTTAGGAGCGCCTGCTTAGAGGCACAGAGCTGAGCCGTTAAAGGCGTGGGCTCAGGAATCTCATTTATTGGTTTTGTTTTGTGTTTTTGAGACAGTCTCACTATGTATTCCAGACTGACCTCAAACTCACTACAGAGCCCAGGCTGGCCTCAAACTCATACCAATCCTTCTGCCTCAGCCTCCCAGGTGCTGGCATTACAGGCATGTGCCACCATGAGGCTGGCATGCACCAGCCTGGCTGAGTCTCCCTTCCTGCCACCCACTAGAACACGATTCTGCCAGTATAATGCATGGTTCCTGCCTAGCACACAGTACATGCTAAAAAAAAAAAAAAAAAAAAAACTAGAAAAGTCAGCTGCTAACACTATCACTGCCAGCACCCTACTCGCTGCCTCTCCCCGCTCAGCAGGCCCTTTCCTTTCCCCTGGACAAGTCAAAATCTCCACCAGGCTTCCCGGCCCTCACAGTTCTCAGCTGCTACTCGACAGTCACCCGCTGTGTTTCTACCTGGTCACCTGTGATGCAGTTCATGCTATCAACGCTGTGGCATGCACGAATGGCCCCCCAGCTGGCGGCCAGGCCTCCAGCCTGCCTACTGCAGCCCACCCCAGCTACCTGCTTGCACAATTCTTCCTCAACCTCGACCTCTTCCTCTTCGTCATCCTCTTCCTCCTCCTCCTCCTCCTCCTCCTCTTCATCACCCTCAAAGCAGCCCACAGCATCCACTGTGATGAAGTGGTCCTCATCCTGGCCAGCCATCTCCTTCTCGAGCATCTTCAGCTGCCCAGGGGAGAGGGTGAGGGACTTCAGTCAGCTGTGGGCAGCCACGATGCCACACCCCCCAGAGAGTCCCGGTGCCTTTGGACCTGCTGAGTTAGGCTGGGATAAAGCCCAACCTGTCATGTGGCCCTGGTTGAGGCTCTGGACCTCTCTGGGCCCGTGTCCTCAGAGGCAGCTGGGGTTACCTCCTTGGCTTTGTCCTTGTGCTCCTGGGACTTCACATGCTCCACAAACTTGCGGGGGGTCTTGAAGTAGCGGCTGCAAACAGTGCAGAAGGGTCGTAAAGACTGTTTGGCGACCTGGGAAAAGGAGGACAGGCCATGTGCAGGGCAGGCAGCATCCCCAGGTGTGACCCATGGACGGGTGGCCAGGCAGCACCTAACGAGACCACTTCTTCCACCTGCAGGCCCAGCGTATCAGTCGTCAGCCAACCTGGCTTCTGCCTCTGTCCCTGCTCGTGCGTAAACACAGCCCTGCCCCATGGCAGGCCAGCAGGTGGGCCGCAGGTAGCAACAAAACAAGAGAGGGGAGCCCCTAAAGGACCCATGAGCCCTGTGGCTCAAGGGCAGGTGCTGCGCCCCAGCTGGGAGTGACAGTCACACACAGACAAGGACAGAGCTTCACTTCCACTCTGGCCTGGCTCCCTCCCGCCAGCCCCGGTGCACGCAGGAGCCTTCCCAGGATGAGGGCCACCTACCTTGTGGTCCTGCGTCCTGCGGTGTTGGATCAGGTCCCCCACATAGTATACCTGGCAAGTGTTGCACCAGCGCCTCAGGGGTGGCTCTCTGGATAATAATGATCAAAACAAGAGTAGTGTGACCCTGTGTTCTAGGAGAAAACACAGCAGCTCCCCAAAATCGTTCCATACACGTAATGCACCTCAGCAGCAGAGCACAGGCCTGGCTCACGGGAGGCCTTGGTTTCCATGGTCGGCACAAAACAAGAGACGAGAAAAGAGCAGTGGCACTTGGAAAGCTGAGGCAGGAGGATCACTGTGAATCTGAGGCCAACCTGATCTATCCAGTGATGGTCTGAACTACATAACAAGAACTTGCCTCAAAAAAAAAAAAAAGAAAGAATAGTAAAAATAATACATAAAATTGTGAAGGCTTGTGTTTAGATGTCTTCCCACCACCTCACGCAGTCATAGGCGAGGCTTAGGCAGAGGTGGCACAGGAACTGATTGCCGGTGCAGTGCCAGAACCAAGGGCACTGGGAGGAAGGGTGTGACTGATACCCCCCGTAAGTAGCTTGGGTAAAATAAAAGGGGCTGACAGAGCTCTGGTCCTCCCTTACTGCCTCGGCACCTGCTGCCTGCCATGAATGTTTCTCCTCTGCAACGCCCTCTGCCACACCACCCTGCCTTGGAGCCAGCCGATTATGGACTGAAACCTCTACAGATTGTGAGTCAAGTAAACCTTTCCTGCTTTGGGTGCCGGGTATTTTATCTCAGCAATAAGAAAAGTAACGAAGACAAAAATAAAAAAAAAAAAAAAAAAAAGCAAACAGCTGTCAGAGAAGAGGGTTGTGTAATAACAGCCCAGAGTGTATCCTTAATGTAGGCGGCTTGCTAAAGAAAAACCCAATATATATAAGAACAGATTCCAAACTGGGGGCGCAGCTCAGTGGGACAGCACTCGCCTAGCACACAAGAAAGAGGTCCTGGGTTCCATCCCCAGCACCAAAAAGCAAAAGAAATTAAAAAAAAAAAAAAAAAAAAAAACTGTTCCCTGGTAGTGAAAATAAGAACTCTCTACAAACTATCCACATGCACCACTTTATACCAATTTTAGGGGCCATGAGAGTCCCCCTCAATGTCCACAGATGGAGCTCTGAGAGAAACTCTAATATAGACAGCTACTTAGAGACACAAATAATTTCACTACATCTTGCAGCGTGACTCCAATTTTTACTTTTAAAAAAACTAAAGCTGGGCATGGTGGTATATGCCCAGCACTTAGGAAGCTGAGGCAGCATGGTCATGAGTTTGAGGCCAGCCTGGGCTACATTGGGACTTCAAGGCCAGCCTGAATTACACAGCAAGACCCTGTCTCAAAAAACAAAACAAAACAAAATGAAACAAAACTAAGACTATAAATCACAGAAAGTATCCTGGGAGGAACTAGGCCAAAATATAGTGTTTTATCTCTGTGCAATTATTACCCTCGTGTTTGTGTGTTGTATTTTTAAAATGTTATACGTTAATCCCAGCACTCAGAGAGCCGGGCGTGGTGGCGCACACCTTTAATCCCAGCACTCGGGAGGCTGAGGTAAGCGGAGCATTGTGAGTTCGAGGCCAGCTTGGGCTACAACTCGAGCGCAAGCCCAACCTGAGCTACATAGCGCGACCCTGCCTCAAAAAACTAGGGCCGGGAGTTTGGCTCAGTGGCGTAAGCGCCTGTCTGGCAGGCGCGAGGCTGTGAGTTCAATCCCCAGTGCTGCAAAAAAAAAAAAAAAAAAAAAAAAAAAAAAAAAAAAAAAAAAAAAAACTAGGGCCGGGAGTCTGATTCAGTGGCGTAAGCACCTGTCTGGCAGGCGTGAGGTTGTGAGTTCGATCCCAGTGCCAAAAAAAAAAAATCCCAGCACCCAGGAGGCTGAGGTAGGAGGATCACTGTGAGTTCAAGACCAGTCTGGGCTACAAAGTGAGTTCAATGCCAACCTGAACTGTGTAGTGAGACCCTTTATCAAAAAAAATAGGGCGGGGACTTAGCTCAGTGGCCTAAGCACCTGCATGGCAGGCACGAGGTTGTGAGTTCAAACCCCAGTACCAAAAATAAAAATAAATAAAATAAAAATGTTATACAATGGACATGTATAAAGCCGGGGCAATCCCTTTTTACTTCTTAATTTTTAATTTTCATTCATGCATTTTGACAGTACTGGAGACTGATTGGTGTGGTACTAAGGATTGAACCCAGGGCTTTCACACTGAGCTACATCCCAAGTCCTTTTCTTATTTTTTATTTTGATATAGATTCTAGCTAAGTTGTCCAGGCTGACCTTGAACTCCAGCTTCAGCCTCCTGACTAGGTGAGATTATAGACAGGAACGCTGCACCCCACCGAGTAAAATTTGAGTTTTGCAAGGAGCATTGCAGTACCTTGGTAAATTTTTTTAAAAAGCACTAAATGAAGAAATGTATTCATCCAACAGGTGCATAGTGTGTGCCCATTGCTATGCCTGAGGCCTCCTAGAAATGACCAAGCTGGGAAAGAGCACAGCAGATTGTGAGGAGGGAATGGGGATCAGCCTCGCCAGTGGGGGCTGGGCTCAGTTCTGGGGTCCAGCACTTCAGCCCATTCTTGGGATTATTTTTCTATCTTCCATGGGAAATGGACGTGTGCCTCTAGAGCTGGCCCTGCCCACCAAGGCCTGGCCGGCACAACACCCCCACCTGACCAGGGGAGTGGTTCCAGCACACCCAGCACTCTGGCCCTGTGGATACGGACTCTGTCTTCCTGCCGGCTCACTGTGCTCCCAGGCTGGGGCTGTGAGTGGCCTGAGGCTTCTCTACAAAGTGGTGTCCCAGCCGGGCGTGGTGGCGCACGCCTTTAATCCCAGCACTCGGGAGGCTGAGGTAGGAGGACGCCGTGAGGTTGAGGCCGGCTTGGGCTACAAGGCGAGTGCAAGGCCGGCCTGAGCTACATAGTGCGACTCTGCCTCAAAAAAAGCAGAGCTGGGAGTTTGGCTCAGTGGCTCAAGCGCCTGTCTGGTAGGTGCAAGGTTGTAAATTTAATCCCCGGTGCCGCAAAAAAAAAAAAAAAAAAAAAAAGTGGTGTCCTCTACATCCAACTTTGTCCCTTGCTTTCTCAGTCACAAAGGCCAGAGGCACTATTCCTTTGCACTCAAGTTGATTTTCATCTTCTGTCTGGCGCTGTGACCCCAAGTCAGGTAGCTGCAGACTGGGGCTGGGAGTACTTTGTTTCACGAATTGTTAACATTATAATGTAGTGGGGCACTGACAGGTGACTACCAGTGCCATGTCTGGGATGCCATTAGAATGATGCAGGAACCAAGGATGATGGCCCAGAAAATTCCAATTTCATTTGTCCTTCGGTATAAACGCCTGGTCTGGTTTTTTTTGTTGTTGTTTTTGTTTGGGGGGGTTGTTTTGGGTTTTTGTTTTTGTTTCTGTTGTTTGTTTTTTTGTTTTTTTCTTTTTTTGGTTTTTGTGACAGGGTCTTGCTATTTAGTCCAGGCTGACCTTGAACTCACCATGTAGCCCAGACTGGCCTTAAACTTAAGGTGATCTTTCTGACTCAGCCTCCCAACTGCTACAACTACAAGCATTCGCCACCACACCAGCTTCCAGTCAAGGTCCTCCTGTGTATACAGTAGAACCCTGTTTGAACCTGACCAATCTGCAACGTTATAAAGTCCCTGTAACTCTCCTATGTATTAGTTGGACAGGGCTTAACTGATCTAGCCAACTGTGTAGTTTGTGATATTTTAGATCATTCCTAATTAGATTTTTCTACCTTTTTTTTTTTTTTTTTTTTTTTTTTTTTTTTTTTTTTTTTTTTTTTTTTTTTTTTTTTTTTTTTTTTTTTTTTTTTTGAGACTGGGTCTTGCTACACAGTTCAGGCTGGCCTAAACTCACCAGGCTGGCCTTGAACTCACAGAGATTCTTCTGCCTCAGCCTCCCAAATGCTGGGATTATAGGCTTGGGCCACCATGCCCAGCCTCTCCCATTATATATTTTTTTTCTCTCCCACTATATTAACTCAGAAAATATCTCTATGAGTTCCCTTCCTTGTGTGTTTGTTTATAACCTCCCTAACCTCTGCTAGGCAGAAGACTAGGGAAGAAAGCTTTTCCCAGTGAGAACCAGCTAACTACTGGGCTGTCAAGGGAAAGTCCATCTGTGTCACAATGTATTTCACAGAAGCCTAATGGTTGATACATTTCCACTTGAGAAATTTAGAAGCTTAACAAAGTAACTCAGGAGTCACACACCCTAGTGCTTAGAGGACATGCTGTTTGCCAGGATGTTGTAATGGTTGATACATTGTATCAACTTGAGAAGTTTGAAAGGTTAACTAAGTGACAGCAGCCAACCAGGGTCCTCACTTTGTAAACACCCTGAGCCTGTGCAAGAGGAGGGCACAGAGATGATGTGAGTGCTACACCCACCCCAGGGCAGGTAGCCTGCTTATATTATACAGGAGAAAAAGAGGCTTGTCCCCCACCTTTTTGCTCTTGTTGCTTTTGCTGTCTTCCACCACCATGAACTACTTACTGCCCCTCTGCCATTCCACCCTGCCTTGGAGCCAGTTGATTATGGACTGAAACCTCCGCAAACTATGAACAATGTAAACCTTTCCTTCCTCAATTTTGAGTTGGATATTTTGTCCCAGCAAGGAAAGAAAAGTAACCAAGACACCAACCAAGAGCCCCTCCTGTCCCCTCACCCCTGCCTGAGAAAGTTCAAGCTGTGACCTGTGCAAACTCAGGCAAAGGCCCTGACCACTGACACAAGGGTCGACTGTCCAGCCTGTGAACAGTTCTTCTTGGACTCCCTTGGGTGAGCATTCTGAAACTGGGAGCTTTCAATTCAATTACCAGTCTGGATTTCTCAATTTTCCTGAAAGAGGAGGAGATCAGAGTGGGGACAACAGACCAAGCCAACACAGCCCTGCTTCTCTATGACACGTCCCAGCCCCCGAAGCCCTGGACAGCCAGTGGGTCCCCACGGTTCCTGCCAACCTCTAGGATGACGATGTTTCTGATCAAATGAACCCTGTGACGATGAAAGTAGGGACTTGGGGACACTCTCTGAACACAGGCCACGAGGTGACCCGATCCCTGCCACTGTACCCCCATAGCATGCACACCGGGCGGGCAGGGCTCTGGGCCACAGCCCACCTCCTTCCCACCAGATGTCACAATGTTCCCATCGGGATGGAACCTAAAGAGACTGTAATGAATTCCTGAGCACATGCCTCATGGGGCCATTCACAGAAAGGGGAAACTGAGGCCTACAGTCACTGTTAATGGTGTCAAAGGGCCTCTGGGGAAGCCAGGGCTGACCCCAAAAGCAGCCCAGGCAGAGGGTAGATTCAAGACCTGCCCACCCCAGCACAGAGCAGCCCTCAACTCACTCCTGGTCTCTGTCCAGGGCGTCCCGGGGCATGGGGAGCAGAGACAGGAGGCAGGTTTGGTTCATGTGCTGGAGCTCCACGAGCCGCTGCAGGTGCTGGGCCTCCGCCATGTGGTCCTGGAACTCCTATAGCATGAACAAGCCAGGGGTGGGCACGAGGGAGGCCCCATGGAGGACAGCTCCAGCCTGGGCCTCATGGCCACCCTGCCACCTCTGTGACTGTGTGGGCTAGAACATGCTGGTAAACTGAGGCAGGGAGTACATACCAGCCAGAGATCTGCCCCTCCCAGGGACTGTGACCACCTCAGAGACAAGGAATGTTTTGGTTCACTTAGATCTGCATGGCCCTGCTCAGGCCAGGCAGAGTAGAGAGGTAACCATAGCAACAAGAGTAGCAACACACTCGAAAAGCTTCTGTTAACCACGCTTTGATCACTTGGGTCAGGCCTGGGCTCCAGCCTACAATGTCAGGTGCAGGCCCACACAGCTGGTCAGGGCTAATTTGAACCAGGTCTGCCTAACTCTAAAACCTGCCCTGCTGGCTGGTCAGGAAATGCTTTTTGGTCTGGTCTTGTCTGGTTTTGTTTTCTGTTTTGTTTTGTTTTGAGGCAAGGTCTTGCTATGTAGTTCAGGCTGGCCTTGAACTCCGAGCAATCAATCCTCCTGCCTCAGTCTCCCGAGTTTGGGGTTACAGGTGTGTACCACTATGCCTGGTAGGAAATGCTTTCTGAGCAGACGCTCTGCTGCCCAGGGTCAGGCTTGAGGGGCTGTGCAGACCCCAACCGTCCCTGCCCCCAACCCCGCCTGTGCACCCCTAGTACCTGCTGGCTACTGCAGCTGGCCTTGCAGATGTAGCAGAAGAAGTGAAGGCCCTGCTTAGAAGGCACGCTGGCGGCTGCAGGGGTGGCAGAGGAAGAGTCGCTGGGACGGGGCCCAGGTGTGAGGGCTGTGGTGTTAAAGGCCCGGCTGTCACTGCTCTGTAGGATGGTGACCTTCAGGGAGCCCCCGGCACCCCACATCTGCACCAGAAGCGGGAGCAGAGCTTCTGCCATCTGGGTGCTTCTGGCCAGCCAGCCCCAGGGTGAGCACTGTTCTATCACAGCCTCCTGGCTGCAGGGAAACTGAGGCTCTGGCTGTTAGGTGACTGCCCAAGCTGTAGCTAGGCAGGTCTGCCAAACCGTAAAATCTAACTCGTGCCACCTCTCACGTGACAGACGGAGAAACTGAGAACCAAAGCAGGGAAGGGGCTTGTCCCAGGCAAGAACCCAAACCTCGGAGATACTTGTACTCTGTGCTCGTCCCACCGGAGAGTTATCCCCAATGAGAGGGGACTGGGAGCTCTTGCTTGAGGACAGCCCAGCTGTAAGGAGCTCTTTTTGTTTGTTTTCTTGAGTCAGGGTCTCACTGTGTAGCCCAGGCCACCCTCCAATTCCCTGGGACCCTCCTGCTTCAGCCTCCTGAGTGCCAGGATGACAGGCATGCACCCCCAAGCCCAGCTGTGGAAGGGACTCTTGTCACCAAACGCACCCTAGGTCTTCAGAGCAAAGGCATGGGAAGGCAACACGACTGCATTAGCTTCCACGCAGTCAGCCCACATCAAACTCAGTGGGGAAACACAAGGGGGTCCCAGGCGGCCTGAGGCAGAGAGGACACCCCGCTGCTGGGCCCCCGGGCCTAAAGTGACTGCATTCACACTGCTACCCACCCCAAGCATCTCTCGTGCTCTCTTTTCACATTCTCCCGTGTGCAGACCACCGGCTGGTGACTCCTGGCTCGCTGCCCCCCTGACCTGGGCCCCCGCCGGCTCTGGCAAGGCCTCCTCCATGCCTGAAATGACAGGTGTGCTTCCTTTCCCAGAGTCCATCTGCCACCCTGGGCTCTGAGGGACCTGGGCCAAGAGCTGCCTTCTCCACCCACAGCTAGGACCTTGAAGTCCCAGGTGTGGACAGCCACAGACCTGGGCTCCAGGCCTGGCCCTCAGCCTCTGGCAGCACCCAGTCCAGGCTGGACAGTGCCACAGGAGGAAACTGGCTGGGAGGCGACACTCACTCACCTCCCCCACCCTCTGCTGTGACATTAGGCAGCGTCCCCGGCACCATGGCATCCATAGGAACTGGTGCTTGCTCTGGGGTGGGCACCGAACCTTGTGGCTGGGCCTCAGGTTGACCCTGCACGGGCACCTGGGAAGAAGTCTGCACCAAGGGCTGCTCCTGTATCTGGCCCCTTGGCTGGTGGTCCCGGCCAGGCACCTGTGGATATGTCTGTGTCAGGGCCTGCTTCTGCAGCTGCGGCTGCCCCTGCTTCAGGGGCTGGGCACAGCCCTGTGACTGCACCTGCTTCTGCGGCTCTGTCTCCTTCTGCAGTAGCGCCAAGTGCTCTGGGGAGGTCTGCGTTTGCGCCTGCTTCTGCAGCTTCAACGGCACCTGAGTGTCTGCAGCGGGCATCTGTGGTGGAGTCTGGGGCTGCACCTGAGCCTGGATCTGCAGGACCCGCGGCTGGAACCGAGGCAGCACTCGGGCTCCCGGCGGCTCAGGCAGCAGCTCTGGAGTCTGGGTCTGCTTGCAGCCTGTCCTCCAGGCCCGAGGCTGCACCTTCGCCTGTGACGGCCCTGGGGGTCCCTTCTCCACAGGCATCTCTGAGCTGTGAGGGATCAAAAGAAGATCAAACACACATCTGCCAAGAGACCCAGGAAAGGCCAAGACTCAGTTTCTAATCCTAGTTCTACTACTAACAAGCAGAGGATCGGGGCAACTCTGCGGCTTTCTGGGCTGTGGTCATTAATCCTGATGTACCAACTTGACTGGATTAAGAAACACTTGCAAGAAGCCAGGGATTTAGCTCAGCAGTATAAGCACCTGCCTGGCAAGCACAAGGTCATGAGTTCAATCCCCAGAAAGAAAGAAAGAAACACTTGCAAGATTAGTAAAGCACACCCGGGGGTATGTCTGGGAGGGAAGTGTGACCCTGGGGACTATGTATCAATGACCCCCAAAATTGTTGGCATCAAGGACCAGTTTCATAGAAGACAATATTCTCATAGACCAGGAGCAGTGGTGAAGAATGGTTTCAGGATGACTCAAGCACAGGCCACTTGTTGTGTGCTTTATTTCTATTATTATTACACTGTGGACTTTATTTCTATTATTATTATTATTACATTCGATTTTTTTTTTTTTTTTTTTTTTTTGGTCTTTTTGAGACAGGGTCTCATTACGTAATTCAAGCTGAACTTGGGCTCACTTTGTAGCCCATGCTGGTCTCGAACTTGCAACAATACTCCTGCCTCAGCCTCCCAAGTGCTGGGATTACAGACGTGTGCCACCAAGCCCAGCTTTACATTCGATTCTTATAAAGAGAGCATGACCTAGATGCCTCGAATGCACAGCTCACGGTAGGGTGTAAACTCCTATGAGAATCTAACACTGCCACTGATCCGCAGGTGGGATTCGAGAGATGGGAAGTGGTTGAAAATATAGATGAAGTGGTATGGTTCCTAACAGGTCACATACATACTAACACTAGTCTGCAGCCCTGGGATTGTGGACCACCACTCTATATGGTCCCTGGTCCTTTCTGCTCTGGTGCTATTTCCCTATCCTGCTTCCTGGCTGCTGTGAGTTAGGCAACTTTGCTCTACCACATCCCTCTGCCACGATGTTTCTGCCTTGGAGTCAGCCAACCATGGACTGAATCCTCTGAAACAACTAAATTAAATCTCTCATTCTTTACATTATAGCCATCAGTTACTGTGTCTCAATGATGGAAAGCTCACTAATACAGAAAATGGGTAGCAACAGTAGGATTGTTGCTGTAACTATATCTGACCATTTGATTTAGAAGCTGCTGGAATTGGCTTATGGGAAATTTTTGGAAGTTTGGAGAAACAAGGAAAACAAACCCTACTAAGCAGAGCTTGGAGGGTGATTCTGGTGGGAGACCAGAATACCAGAATGCTGACAGGAATTCAGATAGGCTCAGGAAGTTTTAGCTGGGAACAAGGACTCTACTAGGAAATGGACTAGGGGCCACGCATGTTACATTCTGGCAAACTTGTCTTCATTTTGTCCATGTCCTAAAACTAAACGAGGCTGAATTTAAAGGTGGCAGAGTAATTAACCTGGTGAAGGAAACTTCAAGACAGTCCAACATTAAGGCGGAGGCATGGATACTACCAGCTGCTTTCAGCCAAATTTATAGGGAGAACTGAGGGCAAAAACCAGAGCAGAAAAATTTGGAAAACTTAAAATTTGACCCAGAAGTAACCACATATAAATTTGGGGCCAAAGAAGGTATGGAAGCTGAAGAGACTAATGTCATTTAAAAAAAAAAAAGAAAAAAGAAAAGAAAAAAAAAAAGAAACCAAGTACTTTGAACACGAACAAGAAGGAAGATGCCTTAATGGCATGTCAAGAATCAGCAGGACCCTACCTACCACAGGCTCAATGGTATAAACATATAAACCTTTCATTTGAGAAGAGCCACCTAGAGAACTGATTCCCTGGGATGCATTTCACTGTGCTCAGTCATCCAGGCACTCAGAGGCTGCTGTGGCCATGGTCCCAAGGGCCATGGCTACTGCCGGCACTGGTGGCAGACCTTAGCACCATCCACGTGGTGCTGGTTTTGCATATTCAGAACAAGTATGTTGTGAGGTCAGGGAAATTCCTACCCAAACATCAAAGGAAGGCCTGAGAGAGCAGTGCATGCAGGTGTGAAAGTGCCGCGGAGACCCCAGGAAGCTGGAGATGTCAGAAACACAGAGCATCTGCAGGCTATCAGTACAGTGACCCCAGGAGAGAAGCCCTGTGAGCTGCAATCATCAAGACCACGGGAACTGGGCTACGCAAGCCCTCTGGAGCTCACGTCTCACCACCACCTGCCCTGGTGTCTGATTTGAACCTATAAGATTTCATGTTTTCCCTGCTGGGGTTCAGTCTTGCTTTGGTCTGATTCTTCTCTATGCTTAATTCCTCCCTTTCAGAATGGGAATGTTTACCCTGTGCCTTTCTATCTTAGGATTATGTAATTTTTTTTTCCGGAGGTTCAAAGCTAAAATTTTGCCTTGAGTTGCAGAAGAGACGTTGACTCGAGCTTCTGAAAAATGCTGGAATTGTTGAGACTAGGGAAGAGATTATTGCATTTCTTATAGTTGGATTATGTTAGGTGAAATTATTAACTTATTATTATGTTTATTTAGATACTAAGGATGGTTTAAGGAGATATATTTGGTGTCAGGGGTGATTTGACTGGTTATCTTGATATGTCAACTTGATTGGATTAAGACACACACACCAGATTACTAAAGTACAGCTTCTGGGTGCATGTGGGTAGGTCACCAAAGGCATGCCCTTGGGTCCTATTATGGCTCAGTCACCTCACAAGGTTCAGGCTCAGGGGTGGGAGTGCGTTTCTCACTCAAGGTGCCATCTGGGTCTCTTGCTCCTCCCTCTTCGGCCCTGTTCCCCTGCTCTCCTTCCGGGCTGCCATGAACTAAACGGCTTTACTCTGCCACAAGTTCCTGCCATTATGGTCCTGCCTTGGAGCCAGCACTGAATCCCCTAAAGCCATGAGCCATAGAGAGTTAAACCTCTCCTCCTTTCAACTGTGGATGTCAACTACTGTATCCCAGGGACAGCAAAGCTGACTAACACAGGGGTGTCAGTGTCACCTAAATAAATTGGAGAGGTTTCCCCCTTCCTGCCGCTTGCTAATACGTCTCCAATTAGCCCTACAAACCTGCTCACCCTCTGCCACTCTCTGAGGTCTCAGGTATAGATCGTCAGTCACCCAACCTGGCCCCCAGTCTGGCCACCAGGTCTGGCCTGGAGCCTTCCCTGGTAGGTGCAGAAGTAAGTCTGTCTGCCATGCTAGAGGCCATCTTGACCCATCTTCCACAGGTCAGCTCCTGCCTCCCCACCCCATCTCTGCACCTCCCCAGCATCACTTACGTCCTCGACCTCTTGGCCAGTGGCTCAGCCGCCTCACAAGGTTCAGGCTCGGGGGTGGGAGTGCGTTTCTCACTCAAGGTGCCATCTGGGCAGGGGGCCGAATCTTGGTCTAGAGCGGGGATGGACGGGGAATAGAGGTACCACGTAGAGCATGTCCGACCCCAGAAATGGGGTCAAGGCTCAACCCTGTCAAGAATTCCTGCCTCCCACGTCTGCCTCCATGACCTGCTGCCCCTGATCCAACAACCCAATCCGTGACCCCTCGAAGGGACAGCAGGCACCCCAGCCCCCTCACCTTCGGGGGTGTCCATTCTGCGCTCTTCGGCTTCTTCAGACCCCTCTTGGGGGTCTGCCCCATCTTCCACAGGCATCGTCTGAGAAGAAGAATCCTGCTACCTTTCAGAAACCATTTCTGACAGCCGCCACCCACCACTGCAAACACTGCCATGGCCAAGAGTGGCTGCCATAGTCCCCAGGGGCCTGGCGGGGCCCAGGGTATCACTGGTGGGCCTGGCCCCAGAGCTGCCAGGCAGACGATGGGATACACTGCCTGACTGCCAAGACCGCCAGGCTGGGGGTCACAGAGCCCCTTCCAGCCCCCTGGCTTCCCTGCACCCTTCTTCCCGAGGAGCCTTTGAAACCTTCTCTGGTCTTTTTCAAGTTGAAACTTCTCTTGGCTTCCTGTACCCTGGCGCCCTCCTTACCCTAAGCCTAAAACCACCCTCCCCTGCCCACCCCAACTCGCACACCTGGTCTCTGCCCCCTCAGTCCCGTCAGGCCCCGCTGGCCTCAGTGTCTCCACTCTCCCTGGCCCTCTCTGCACGTCCATGGTAGGCCTCTCCAGCAAGCCCTGGGCCTCCTCCTGTCCCCAGGGTTCCCTCACCGGAAGCCCCCTGACCCCAAACTAGGTCAGGATCCTTACCTTAGGCCGCCAGGGGCCTTCTGCTTACTTTTGGTGGCATTTTCCTGTCTTAAATGGTTCGCTGGGCATTATGCAGATTAACATCTCTCACACCCTCCCCAGGACCAGCAGGAAGGCCAGGCTACATGCAACATCGGCACTATCAGACCCCCACCCCAGGGCCTTTACAGATGTTTGCTCTATGAACACAAGGCTCCAGCCAGCCCGGGCATCTTGAGAATCCCTGGGCCCCACCTATAGCTCTCTTCCCTCCTGCTAAGCCCCACACACTAGGACCCAGTGGGAAACGCGACCTGCACCCACATCAAGACTCGCAGGCACCACCCTACTCTTGCCCTGCATGACACAGGCATCTGCCTGCAAGTTGGGGGCCCAACGCAGAGCCGGGGCTCCTTTTCCAAGACAGTGCCTCATCTCCAGATGTGGGTCCCCCAAAGCAACCAGGGAAGGGGTGTTGCCTATGCCCAGGAATGTGCTCAAAGGAGCTCCTAGAACACTCAGGGACAGGACAGTCTGGGGAGGGAGGAGGGAACTCCCTGTGACAGTCTCCTCAACCTCTCTGCAGGTCAGGGGAACAGGAAACACATGAAGGGCACCGGGGCCCAGAGGGCTGCAAGCTCAGGCTGTTAGAAGCCAGCCAGGGTGTGGGTTAGGGCCCCATGACATTGTTCCGCTGCAGCTACATTACTTTTACTTCTGTGTGTCCCAATTAATTTACTTTTTAAATTCTCAGGTAGTGATATAATGTTTTCCTTTTGAAATAAATCTAACAGCCGGGTGGAGCAGCCCACACCTATAATCCCAGCACTCGGGAGGCTGAGGAAGGAGGATCATTGCAAGTTCGAGACCAGCCTGGGCTACAAAGTGAGTGCAAGGCCAGCCTGAACTGCATAACGAAACCCTGTCTCAAAAAGACAAAAAAAATAAATAAATAAATAAATAAATTTAAAAATAAGTAAATTTAACAACGCCAGGTCTGGTGCCCCATGCCTGTAATCCCAGCATTCAGGAGGCTGAGACAGAAGGATCACCATGAGCTCAAGGCCAACCTGAGCTACGCAGTGAATTCAAGGCCAGTCTGAACTACATAGTGAGACCCTATCTCTCTTTCTCAATCAATCAATCAATCTAACATGTATTTACTTATTTATTTATTAATTCATTCATTCATTCATTCTGCAGTTCTACAGATTGAACCCAGGGCCTTCACACTGAGGTATATTCTCAGATCTTTTTTAATTTTTTTTTCAGACAGCGTCTTGCGCTAGGGATATAGCTCAGTGGCGTAAGCACCTGCCTAGCAAGCACAAGGTCCTGAGTTCAATTCCCAGTACCAGACAGCATCTTACCAAAGACCAAATTGCCTGGAAGATTCAAAATTATGATCCTCCTGTCTCAGCCTCTCAGCGCTGGGATTATAGCATTTATTTATGCTTGTGGGATGCTGGGGATGGAACCCAGAGCCTTGCACATGCTGTTCCCATGCTCTGACACTGAGCCATGTCTCCAGCTTCTGTGGGTAACACAGCTGCCTATAAGCTGGCCTAGCTCTACCTGGACCTGGAGAAAAGAACGCCAGGGGCACAGGACTGCGTGAAGTTTGAGGAACACCAGACAAATCCAACTCTCCTCACCTATTTTATAGAGAACAAAACCAAGGCACAAAGAGGGACTGTGACCCACCCTAAGGCCCAGGGTGAGTGCAAGCAGGTGGAGCTGGGCTGACACCCAGCTGTCCCCTTTCCCACTCCCTCTCCCCAGCCACCACTCACCTTGCGATTAGGGGTGGTGGAGGAGTGGGTCCGGGTCTGTTTCTGGGGGTTTCTCCCTGAGAGGTTGAGCTGCGAGGGGTTCATGGGGACCCCAACAGGAGGGGGGCCCAACAGAGACTGGCGAGTGGCCTGGGGAAAGAACTGCTGCAGATTGGGAGGCCCCAGCTGGGGTGGTGTAATGCTGGGGGCTGTCAGGCTCGGGGTTGCCAGGTTGTAGCTGCGGAGGCTGCCTGCAGGCAGGGAAAGAGAGAAAAGGGTCTCACCATGGCTGTGTGGTAGGGGCTGGGGTCAAGGGTCAACCCCCAAAGCATCATGGGAACATCACAGGTAACTTTCAAGGAAGCTCTTCCCGTCCCAGGGCAGCCAGAGTTGAGAGATGAGAGACACAATTTCAGTCCTACCATGTATGTTAGTGGTGAAGGAGGTTCTAGGGGAGAGGGGGGCCTGCTGAAAAGCGAAAACCTCCCAGATGCCTCCTCAGACCATCCTGAGCACCCCAGCAAACCCGCTCACCCTCAGGCATGCTTCAGAGTGCACCACAGCTATGTGACAGACCCCAGCACAGGACCCACAGGAAGCAGCAGCGAGATTCTGGTCCTCCCCCACAGTTCCCCTTCCTCCAAGGCCTACTATGAGCCAGGCACTGTACTAAACTCTTCCCATCAGTGCATCTGGCACCTGGCCTGCCAGGAATCAGGTGAGATAGCATCATCTCTACTGGGGACAAAACAAAGTCACAAGCCAGGCAGAGCAGTGCACGTATAATCCCTAACCCAAGAGGATTATCACAAGTTCAAGGGCAGCCTGGACTACATATCGAGACCCTGTCTCAAAACAAACAAACAAAAAATAAATAAACCACAGATACCAAGCAGAGGAATAGCTCCTCACCCCACCCAGATCCAAGTCATCAGCAAGACCTACCTACCCTGCCCCCCACCTGGCTCCCCGACATGACTTCCTCTCTCCATCACCCCTTCATCCAAAGTCACTTTACCAGCACCCGGGAGGCTAAGGTAGGAGGAGCGTTGTGAGTTCGAGGCTGGCTTGGGCTACAACGCGAGGACAAGGCCAGCCTGAGCTATACAGTGCGACCCTGCCTGAAAAGACTAGGGTCGGGAGTTTGACTCAGTGGTTTAAGTGCCTGCCTGGCAGGCACGAGGTTGTGAATTCAATCCCCAAAGTCACTTTACCCTGTGCCTGTATTTTAGCCATCGCTTTCATACCTGATGCCAGCAAACAGGGATGTTTCTAAAACCCTCTCCCTTTTTTGCACAGCTGTGATCTCAGCACTCAGAGGGCTGAGGCAGAAAGATCACCATGGTTCAAGGTCAGACTGGGCTACATAGTAAGTTCACGACCAGTCTGACCTATATGCCAAGACCCTTTTCTCAAAAAAAAAAAAAATATATATATATATATACATGTGTGCCTGGTACATAGTAAGTGCGCAGTTATCAGGAACTCAAAATAAATACATACACACGCATGCACAGAAAGCCAACGGCTCTTAAGAAGACAAAAGATGGAACACTCTCAAAGAAAAATGGACAAAGGACATGGACAAGTCACAAAAGGAAATACAAATGTTCTACAGATAAATATAAAAATGTTCAACAGCACTAGCACGCCAGGAAATGTAAATGGAAACATTGATGACATAGCACTTTTTCGCCAACAAACTTAGTAAGTTATACAGATATATATATTTATAAATATAAAAAAGAAGTATATAATACCCATGGTTGCTGTGGGCATGGTGAGACCGGCACTGTCATACGTGGCTGGTGGCATTGCAAACTGGTCCAGTCCTTTAGAAAAGCAATTTGGCAACACTTATCAAAAGCCATAAAACATCCATCCAACCCTTGATTCAGTCAGTCATTCTACTTTTGGGAATCGAGTCTAAGAAAACAGTCTTAAATATCATATTCATCATATTATTTAAAGTGGAAAAGAAAAAGGAACAGCTGAGAAGGTTTAGGCAAACAAGGGCACATCCATCCACTGAATTAAAAATAACCTCAACCGAGACTATCAAACCATATGGTAAAGGATGGGACCCCTCTGTTCAGTGGAAAAGAAACAAGACACAGCCTCACACTTAGAGCAACCCCCATAATCACATACAGTTCCCCAAGTCTTTGCCTAGAAAAAATGAGAGGAAATATACCAAAATATTGGCTGGCAATTTTCTTGTCTTTTTGAGACAGGGTCTCACTATGCAGTTCCGGCTGGCCTTGAACTCACTTTGTAGCCCAGGATGGTCTTGAACTTGCAATGATCCGCCTGCCTCAGCCTCCAGCGTGCACCACCACACCCAGCTTGGCTGGTGATTTGCTTTGGATGATTCTATAGATAATTTTGGTTTTCCAGCCGGGGCACGCCTTTAATCCCAGCACTCAGGAAGCTGAGGTAGGAGGAGCATTGTGAGTTCAAGGCCAGCTTGGGCCACAACACTAGCGCAAGGCCAGCCTGAGCTACATAGTGCGACCCTGCCTCAAAAACTAGGGCTGGGAGTTTGGCTCAGTGGCTTAAGCACCTGTATGATAGGTGTAAGGCTGTGAGTTCAATCCCTGGTGCCGGAAAAAAAAAAAAAAAATTTTTTTTTTTTGGTTTTCCAGCTTTCCCTTTTTTTAACACATTATTTTCACTTTGATTACTGTGACTTTATTGAAATGTGCAAGATAAAGGGGAAATATTGATATAAGTGTGTTCTGCAGAGTGGTTTCTCTGTCTCTCCATCCATGTACGATTCATAAATCAGCTCCCAGGATTATGTGCACTCATGTGGCCCTGGCAAAGTGATAACAGTCCAATTAACTCCCACCTGCTGGTGACCTTGAGCACATAATCCCTCCCTGGGCCTTAACTTGTTTGGTTTTTTGAGACAAGGTCTCACTCTGCAGTTCAGGCCAGCCTTGAACTGGTAGTGATCCTCCTGCCTCAGCCTCCCATGTGCTGGGATCACAGGTGTGCACCACCACACCCGGCATTCAAATGGTATCTAATCTGAATGTGAGTGTGGGCTACTGAGCGCTGCCCAAAAAAGCCAGCACCATGGCCAAGGGCACCTCTGCGAGCTCACAGAACTGCAGACCTCTGAGCAGCTTGGAGACTTTCACCTCCTGCAGCCCGAGTGTCCTGAGAAGGAGAGCAATGCGAGTGCCCAGAAGTTGGCCCAAGCATGGGGTTCATACCTTGCAACTGCTGCAAAAGCAAAGCTCTTTGCAGCACGGAGCCATTGAGGAGGGACGTGGCCTGGAGGTTCAGGAGCTGCTGCTGGGGCTGTTGCTGGGGGAAGCCGCTGTATGGGGAAAAGTGGCCTCCTAGGGTTATTAGGAAAGTCAAACCCTACCCGCTTGAGACCCTCCATTCTCTGCCCTCACCTCCCCATTTCTACAGCAGACAGAGGACCCCTTCCTCAGGGTGCAAACCGATGAAATCCAGAACTCACACAAGGCCTAGGATGAGGGGGCTCCCACACATGGGTCTGCAGGGCAGACTGAAGCCCGCACCCACCCAAACTGAGACTCACCGGCTCACAGCCATGGGCAGCGGCGCCTGCGGCGGGGACTGCTGGAGCAGCTGCTGAAGTTGCATCAGTTGCTGCTGCTGCAGTTGCTGCTGCTGCAGCTGCTGCTGCTGTTGGTGGCTGAACATGCTGGCTAGGGAAACAAGGAGAGTGAAGCCCAGGTCCCCTCCCAGCTTCACAGCCCCTACCCCAGCCTGAAGCTTGATTCTGCCCGCTGAGCCACACCACATTCACACCCAGGGATTCACACCCAGCTTCCTGCAGTCCTGCCAGCATCGTTCCATCCCTGCACCCCAACACAGCACACCCCCGCCCCCGCCACCTCCAGGCGCCAGGCCCCCAGCCCCTCCCCGCTCACACCCCTCGCCGGTACCGACACCCCGCTCTTTGTGCCCAGGCTGTGTCATTAACGGCAACACCGTCCGGGCAGAAAGCTGTCCCCGGCCTCCCCCGCAGCCTCGCCAGCCTTACCCGCCGCTCCCGCGCCGGCCCGCGCAGCCTACAGCGGCCCCGCCGGCGGCCCCCACCCGCGCCCCCACGGCCCAGCCGCGCGCGGCTTCCGCCGCAGGCCGTGCGGCTCCCCCACCCCTGCCCCAGCGGTCGCTTCCCCACGGGAAGGCAGCGTCGCGGGCCAGCCGCGCGCGGGCCGGGCAGCTCCGGATCTGGGCTCCGGGCTGCCCGGGACTCGGCCGGGCCCGGGCACTCGGAAGCCGACCGCGGCGGGCCGGCAGCGCCCCCTGGAGGATGGGAGGTCCGGGGCCGCGGCCCGCGCGCGGACGGTTTCCGCAATGGCATCCGCTCCCCCACCCCGCACGGTGGTGGCCGCGGGGTCCGCAGGAGAGTGTGACCCGCGCGGACCCTCGGCCCAGCGTCCTCCGCCTCGGGGAGCGAAGGCTGTGAACCCTGCCTAGAGGGGGTCTGTCGTCCGGCGGGGCCATCGCGGGGGGCGGTGGGCTTCCAGGCGGACCGGTCCCCAACCGACCTCCCGGAATCAGCCTGATTCCCGCGATCCTGAGCCCGCGCGGGCTGGGGTGGGAGGGGGCGTGGTGGCGGCCGTACACATTCGGTGACCCGGCCCGGCAGGGGTTGGCCGGGGACGCACCCCTGGGGAGGAGGAGACGCCCGGCAAAGGGGATGGGGGGTGCGATTTGAAAGTTTGTTTTGTTTTGTTTTTCTATTAGATTTGACCCGAGGGATGGGGTGAGAGTTCAGTTATCAAAAACCTGCCCTAGCCGGGCGTGGTGGTGCACACGTGTAATCCCAGCCCTCGGGAGGCTGAGGCAGGAGGAGCGCCTCGAGTTTGAAGGCAGCCTGGGCCACATACTAAGTTCAAGACCAGGCTGAACTGAGTATCAAGACCCCCCTCTCCAAAAATAAAAAATAAAAAGTCCTGCTCTGAACCGTCACACCCCACCCTCCAAAAAACAGGCCTTTCCTCCAAGACCCCTCTTCATGTCCGCTCGGTCATCCACCCCGCCGCCTAAACAATCTTTGCCTACTAGGTGTTCATTCTTCTTCCCCTTTTCTCTTGCTGAAAGCCGTCCCCTGCCCGGGGCGAGCTGCTCACGCGGCCTTGTGCACTGACTGTGCGCGCGCGGGACGCACGGTGGCGCTGGGGACCCAGGCCCGAGGCGGGAGCAGCGGCTGGGCAGCGTCAACGAATCAGTGCAGTCGGGTGACAGGCACTGCTCTACCGCAACCCCCCGCGGTGGTTCAGGTGTCTAACTCGACCCGGGGCGAGTGGTGCGGGAACTGGGACTCAGAGGCGGGAAAGAGGCTCAGCGGGGCGGAGCCGGGGCTGGGGACCGGGCCGTGGTACCTCTGGAAAGACAGTCTGGCAAATGTGGAGTCTTGGGACCCTGGGCTGGGGAAGTGGCTGCGTCCCTGAAGGATAGGGAGCTCTAGGATAGGGCGTGAAGCCCACGGGTGACAACATGAAATCCGCGGATTAGAAAAAAATGCACCCTACTGAGGACTGAGGCTCAGGCAGTAGGGACGGGGAGGAGCGGCTGAGGGCCGCGCAGGCCGCCGACCAGGTGAAAGCAGGTGACTCTCATTAGGGACCTGCCTTGCTGAAGTCCGGGCTCTGGAGTGGTCAGGCTGGGAGAGCCTGGAGGACGGGAGAGCTCTCTCCAGTCGTTTCATCTGTAAAATGGGTGCCCCCTCTCACGGGAAGTGTGGGAATGACGTTGCATAAGGCTTAGCACTGGAGACACACAGATCGACAAACTGCCTAAGTAAAACCACTAACCACGCCCCCACGTGGTGGTGCACGCTTGGAGTCCCAGCTGAAAAGGCTGAGGCAGGAAGATCACCAGAAGTTCACGACCAACCTGGGTTACATAGTGAGTTTGACCCTGGCCTGAA
>RJWM01016156.1:0-46102 GCA_004363535.1 Dasyprocta punctata | reverse complement strand
GTCAACCACTTCTACTGTGACGATGTTCCCTTGATTGCTCTGGCTTGTTCTGACACTCACGTCAAAGAGCTCATGTTGTCAATCACTGCAGGCTTCAATACCCTCTGCTCTCTAGTGATTGTGGTCATTTCTTATGCCTTTATCCTCTTTGCCATCCTGAGGCTTCATTCTGCTGAAGGAAGACAGAAAGCTTTTTCTACCTGTGCGTCTCACCTGACCTCCATCTCAATATTTTATGGGGCAATTATCTTTGTGTATCTGCAGCCTCAGTCAAGCCATTCTCTGAACAGAGATAAATTCGCCTCAGTGTTTTATGTGGTAGTGATTCCCATGTTAAACCCAGTGATCTATAGCTTGAGGAATCAGGAGGTGAAAAATGCCCTGAAGAAAATTATACAAAAGTTGTGTCTTATGTAAGTTTGCAATTTGGAAAATGATTGCAAGCACAGTGTCCACTCTGAGTGCCCTCAATCATTATGTGTTTCATTTTCAGGAATTCTTAAACATCATTTAGTAAACATTAAATTGATGAGTTTTTACACGAGAAATATTGAGAGAAGAGAGATTGTTTCGATGCACTGTGTGTTTATTATTAGTATACATTTCCTACACTAGTGACTATACAGTGAGGAGTCGGAGCACACACTCGATCCTTTTTGCTTCCCTCCCTCTGTCCCCTCTCTGTCTCTGACTCTCCTCAACTTTTCATCAATAATTGAATAGTCATGAAATAGAGGCGGTATCCGAGTTCCGTATGTTATTCAGAAATTTGAATTATATTGAAATGAATGAAAACTTGGTTTGTTATATTCCAAGTTTGCTGTGTAAATAAATCTGAAAAAATTAAAGTTTCTGTGAATTTACTTCAGTTCATTGTTTTAAAACATAAGTTTTTTTCTCAACTCTGCACATTTTCTGAAAATACCAAGAACAGCGTGTGAAGAGGATGTTCTGTATTTGGTTACAGGTTCAGCACAAGATCTGATCACTTGAGCCTCTCCACATTATACCTCAAACCTGTCCTACAACAGTCTATGATTAAGAATTGGACTCAGTGCCAGGGGTTTGGCTTAGCGGCTTAAGCATCTGCCTGGCAGGTGCGAGACTGAGTTCAATCCCTGGTGCCGCCAAAAAAAAAAAAAAAAAAAAAAAAAAAGAATTGGACTCTTTGATCGATCTGATTAACAAGTTTCATGTCAACCACTATTAGTATGGTAAATTATCTCTCACTGCTGAACCTCTGTTTTCTCAGTTACAGAATGATAATGGTTTCTTTCTCCCTGGGTTAACTGTGAGGTTAAAGAAGCTTGCAAATGCAAAGGACATTGCCTAGTTCTAGCCTATAATAGACATTTCACAAATCCTAGGTTTAATTATTTAACCTTGTTTTGTGTTAAGATATAGATGTAGTTTTACTTGATCCTAGAACTCAGTTTCAGAATTACTTCATTAAACTTCCAAATACTAAATAAATAGGTGGACTTTGTTTTAAAAGGAAAGGTTCAGTAAACGGCATCCAAGTAGTTACATTAAATGTGCTACATAATGTCACAAGACAGAGGGATGTATGATGCACACAGATTCATTCAGCATTGCTGCTTGTTATTCTAGGGGAGGAAACCATCTGGCCACCCCAATCAGACATAGGCAGATTGCAAAAAGTAAACTTCATAATTCCAGTATTCAACTTTACCTTTGAGAAAGTTCCTGTTCTCCCCCAACCTTTATTAAAGGAAACAAGGCCTCTTACCAAACATTTTAAATAATGCTATAGGCTGGCATTGAATTAACACTTGATTCCAAGAAATCCAAAATATCTGTAGTGTTCAAATAAAATAGGAGCCTATGTGTGATAGATGGCTAATGGAGTTTTACTCAAGGTCCAGCACTGGGTGATGCCAGCACGTTCTCAAATGTATTCTGTGATCATGTCTCTATTTCCAGAGTGTGTAATCAGAATAGGTATATTTCATAGTTGACAGAATCTGTATATTGGTCCTCTACACTGTACAACGAGGGCCATTATAATGGAAAAAGCTAAATTCTAAGTCTTTAGGTTATGCTTTACCTGGAAAAATAGTACACAGATAAACCAAGTGGTGACTCCAGCTGCACCTGCTACTTGAGATGCAGCTTCCTTGCTTGAGCAGATTAACTCATCTCTTCATACCTGGAATCAGTTCTGAGTTTGGAAAATACCTTTTCTCCATGCCTATTTATGAGTCCCACCACAAGCAGTTTGCTTTCGCTCATCACACTCAGTGATGTACGTTTAATGTCTTACCTCAGAAGTCCATCACTGTCCAGCTCCATGTCATGATCCAGTTCACGGGGATATTCACTATCTTTTTATTCAACAAGGAATCAACCTGGTAAATTACTTTATCAATATTATGCTGTTCAGACCAAGTGTGCCTGAAGTAGTTGCCACTCTAGATGTGTTGCTAAAGCATTTGCATGTTAGAGCATGGAAAATAAATTCAAATAAAATTCAATGGCCTCTATCTCAGCAAAATTCCTAAGAATTCGATGATATGGGATATGTAAAGATACCCTTTCTATGGTAAAGGATAAATTTTTGCATCTGGTCACCCTTATAACTGAAAAGAAGCAACGTGCCTACTGGTTCTGGCTGGATTTGGAGACAACACAATCTTAAATTGGGTGTGCTACTCCAGCCCATTTATTGAGTAACTTGCAAAGCTAAGTTGTGAGAAGGGGCCAGAAGAAGAGAAGGCTCCACCACAGGTCCAGGCTCCTGTGCAGACTGCCTTTCCATTTGTGCAGTGGGATATAGCAGAACCGTTGGTCCTCAAATTCTTGGCGGCACATAGGAATGCCAGCTGGCATCTCTGGCAGGCACCTATAGGGGAATCACAATGGAGAAACAGGGTTTTGGAGTAAGCCTCTGCCATCAGCTTCAGACAACCACACTCCCTTGAGGGACAACTCCTGGCCTGCAGCTGGACTTCAGTGGAACCTAGACTTTGATTGTAGAACACCAGGCAGCCTGAGTGGCCCATCAAGAACTGTATACCGTATGACCCACTGAGTCATAAAATCAACAGTGCATAGCAACAGTCTATCATCACATGGAAGTGGTATATACATGATCAGGCCAAAGCAGGTCCTGGAGGCACAAATCATTAACATGAAAAAGTGTCTCAATAGCCATGCTTCTTACTCCCGTTACATTCCTTTCTGTCTTCCAGCATATGTATCCTATGAGCAGTTGATAGAGGAAGAAAAGACTATGGCTTGATGGACAGATGAGGAAGATGGGCTCCTCATGGGATGCAGGTGTCACTCACAGCACTACAACTCCTTTTCAAGAAGCCTCTGATAGGAAGGGGAGGAGGAAAATATTTGTCCATAGGGTGTGGAGTTTTGGGCAGTGTCCTTAGTGACACATTTTTCCCTGGAGAAAAATGTTCCAGACATGCAGCTATATAATTAATCATGGGCTCTGACTAGGTGGTCAAGGAACTGGCAGAAACATGACTGAAAAAGCAGTGATAACACTTTTGAGAGAGATGTGCATGGGCGACCTCTCCATACAGGGGAAGAAGGTGAAGATGTTTATGTCCCGTGTCAATGCTCAGCAAAAGGTGACCTCAGCAGAACAGGACTTTAATGACAAATGCATGGAATGTCTCATTCTATGAATAGCAGTCAGCACCTTTCTTCAGCCACTTCTCTCAGTGCCCATGGGTTCATAAATGTGCTCATGGACTAAGCAGCCATTGCAGCAGTGACGGAGATTATGCACGGACTTGGCAATGTGGATGTTCACTCATCAAGCTGATCTGACTGTAGCCACAGCTCAGTTGGGCACTCAGTGGAGCCCAGCATGGAGGCTCTGGAGGGGCATTTTTTCCCCGAATGATCAGCCTGTGAGCTCGTGGTGATTTGATTATGTTGCACCACTTCCAGTACAGAAAGGACAGTGTTTTGTCGGTTAATAGACACTTATTCCAAGTATGAATTCGCCTTCTCTGCACATAATGCTTCTTCCAAAATAGCCACCCATGGACTAACACAACACCTTGTCCAGCACCATGTTATTCCATACGGTGCTGCTTCTGACCCAGGACTGCACTTCACGGCCAATGAAACGTGGCTGCACTTCACGGCCAATGAAACGTGGCAGTGGACTCATGTTTATGGCATTCATTGGAGTTATTATGTTCTCCATCCTCCAGAAGCAATTGGATTGACAGAATGGTTGGATGGCCTTTTGTTGATGCATTTACAGTGTCAGCTAGGTGACAGTACCTTGCAGGACTGGGGAAAGGTTCTCTAGAAGACTTTATAGTCTTGAAATAAATGTGCCCTATATTGTACTTTGCTCCCATAACCAGAATTTATGGATCCACAAATAAAATAAATGACATTACTCATCATAACCTCTAATGAACCAGTAGCAAAATTTTTACTTCCTATTATTAAATATTATTTACTGTTGGTCTAAAAATCTTAGTTCTAGAGGAAAGAAGACTTATACCTACCAGGAGGCACAAATATGATTTTATAAAACTGGAAGCTAAGACTTCCATGGTTATTTTGGGCTCTTCATGCTTCCATGTCAACAAGTTATGAAGGGAATTAGAGTTACAGTGGGGGCGATTGATCAGACTTCTAAGGGGAAATTGAACAACTACTCCAAAGGGAGATTAAGAAATAGCACATTTGGAGTGCAGAAGATTGCTTAGGGTTTCTGTCAGTATTACCATGCCCTGTTATTAAGGTCAATAGGAAACTACACCAACCCAACCCAGGCAGGATGAACACCGACGCAGAACCTGATAAAACGAACATATGGGTGATACTTATAGGTAAAAACTAAGACTTGTTGAGGTGATTGCTAAAAGCCAAGGTAATGATTATTAAATTAAACTGGTTATAAATACCAGGTAGGACCACAGGACCGGTTACATAAAAAATGTTTGTAATTGTCACAATATTATTTTCCTGTTTTTTCTTTGTGTATTTATGCCATGTAACAAAACACTGATACACATAATATTATTCCTTAAGTGTCATTAAAACTACATAATGTTTAAATTATGTAATACATGGGAAGCATGAGAAACACACAAAGAAAAGTTGCATTCTTTTCTAGAGAAACAAAGTGTCTTGGTGTTTGTATGAGCGACAGTTATACTATGTGAGGTGGAAAGATCAACTGGCTATTGAATTTGGAGATTAAGTATGGCTTAAGGATGTGTGTGACTTTCCAGTTGAAAAAGAGTGGATCATAATCTTTAATCACAGTATGTTTACATGCATTTAAAAATTACCTTAGTAAAGACACACTTATGGGTGTATCTGTAGTGTGTTTCCAGAGATAATTTCTATGTGCATCAAGAAATTGAGTGGGGAAGAGACACCCTGATTGTGTGTGGTACTGTCCAAGAGCCCGGATGGAACAAAAGAGAAGGGTTAAGTAAGCATTTTTTGGAAACATCATTCAGCTGGAGTGGGTATTTCTTTTGCTGTTGAGGTGGATCACAGACTCCAGTTTATTCATTTTCTCAAGATAGACTCATTGCTGTGATTCTCCAGGAGCTTGCAGGCCCTCAGCCTACCACTTGTGCTACATCCTTGATGCCTCTTCTGTATGGTGTGCAGCTATTTAGGCTGAGAAAATAGTAGATCTCCAGCTCTCTAGCATGCTAGCTGTCATTGTAGACTCTCTCACCTCTGATGCTGTTAGCCTACATAATAAATCATTTAGCAGAACTATACACTTATTTTCTATTTTGTGCCTTGAGAGAAATATAGCACATTATCAAAACTCATTAAACATGCATGCTATTTCTCATGTTAAATACTTAAACTGTCATTTATCCTTTCTTAGGAATTGAAGGATACATGAAATACATTTTTTTTCACTTTCTTGAGTTAGTGACTGTATGAAAGGTAACATCATTCACTCAATGTATATAGGTACAAGCAAGTGCAGTGCAATTGTTTTTGTTTGAAGGATTTTCCTTTTGTGTGTTTTATTTACCTAGCTGTGGGATATAAAATTGAAGTTGCCTGGGGAAAATTAGATCTGTGTACTTGGGCTTCAAAGGAGAAACTTGTACAAATCTAGACTCTTTCTGTTACCGCCCTATGAATGACATTCTTCTAACTGCATTAAATAACAGCTCCCAACAACAATGTCCAAAAACAACCTGAGTCAGAATAAGAAATCTAAATAGTGATGGTTCAAGCATAAATAAAGGAAGAAAAATAATTGAAGGAAATAAATGTGGACAGAGACATGGGAGGATCAAGAGATTTCGGTGAGTCAGAAACCAAAAGTAATGACTTTCATGGGGATAGTTGATATCATTTCATAAATGCTACAAAGATGTTGGAAAAGAAATTCATATTAGAATTGGGTGGAGAGAGAAGGCTGATGAACTTGGAGAAAATGATTGAATTTCAATGGTGAGAACAAATATCGGGATATAATAGATGATGATACGAAAGTTCAGGATTAAATAAGCATTATTGACTCCTCCAGGATATCAGATACTGAAGAAAGAAAGCAAACAGAGATAATGGTAACAGCAGAGGAAAAGAAGACGTCATGGGTGAAGCTTTTATCTTGTTCTTAGGTTAATGATAAAGACAGAATAAAATAGCAGAGGAAATTCAAAGAGACAAATAGTATGACAGCAAAATATTGTTTGAGTATTAAAAAATGAGGTATTCTTCATTACCATTCCTCGTGAAAAATGAAATGAGTTGAAGTGGAATAAGATAGCATTGTGTCATTGGTAATAAAAAGCTAAGAAATTTTGTCTCCCTGTATTGCGAGCCATTTTGGCATCTACTCAGTCAGTGGTGGACTGGTGTGGAAACGTGCGGCTGAAGGGAATAACAGAGTTTGAAACCACACACAAACTGAGAGATAGGCAGGCAAAGCAGGGCATGAAAACGGCTGCTTGATTTCTCAATGTGATAGTTGTATCTGCTCACTTTTGCTTATATGTTATTCTTGGGAGTTCAGAGGCAAATACAAAAACTAACATTTAAAAAAAAAGCCCAGAATGTGATGTATCTGAAAAGAACTAGGTCAACCAAATTTTGAATGTTGGAAAAGACTGTTGCAGTAATAAATTACAGAATCTAGCTGTGTATGGAATAAAATGTACTGTACACAGAATGTGACAAAAGGGGTTAGAAATGATTTTAGGAGTGTAATGGGCAAGTACAAAGGAAGGAAGGAAGAAGAAAGAAAGAAAGAAAGAAAGAAAGAAAGAAAGAAAGAAAAAGATCTGTTTTGTCACAAAATGAAGAAGGATATTGTCATAAAGTATTGTTTCCATTTTGCATGTTGAGCTTTTGATCAATTTTTAGATAAACCAATTTTTAAGATAGAGACATGTTAATGAATATTCGGTTAAAATTGTAGCGAGGTTGTTGATGATAAGTTGTCAAGAACCCGAGAAGCCATATATTAAGAGCGTGTGTGTCAGAACTAAGTACAAATTAGTGAAAGTGAAATTGCCCAGGGAATATATAAGTGGCAGATCATATCACTGTGTAAGGCCCGAGGCTTCAGCGTTGTTTATACAAATACAAAATCTAATAATAGTTTTGGAAAGATTATACAACTGCCAATACTGTAACACACCTTAAGAATTCATAACATACAGAGAGTTTCAAGCCAAGCAAGAAATATTTTGAAAAGAAATTGTCTTTCAAGGAAAATCCAAGGAAGGTTTTAAGGTTTCATTTAAGTAAAGAAGAACAATGGATGAAATGGTGGAGAAATTGGTAATAGCGCTGCAAAAGACACACGACTTTCAAGTGTATCAGTATAAGCACCAAAAAAAGTAAGAGTGAGAACCATAAGAATTCAAGATCCCAAACAGGGGAAGTCATAAAAGGTCATTTCAAAATCTTGCAAAACACATTATACTTCTACAGCTACAATATGAAGGTGTGTACATGCAATTCTCCAGAGGAAGCTTCAATAAAGGCAATATTAATAATAATATCAAGGGCTAAACTTCCTTTATTGGCACATAGGGTGAGATGAGATAGCAGCTGTTTTGTGCACTTGATGAGCATTAACTCATAGATTGCCTTTCCAAAGTTACTTTGATCACTGGTTGATAGACAGATGAGATGAGAATTAGTTGCTTAAACCATCAAAGAAGATGAATGAATCTAGAAGTGTGAGTAACTCCGCTTTATATTTTAATACTCATGTAACACTAATACAGTGTAAACTCATGGTCTCAGTTTTCACATCTGGAAATTAGGAAAATAGCAATACAGGCCATCTATAGACCTGATGCACATAATGTGTGACATCATTCTGCTTTGCAGCAGAGATCATCCAAAGCTTCCTTCTTTTGATCGTCAAGTGTCAATTTATATCTCTCCACACTCATCAGAGAGCAGTTTCTTATTCTAATTTTCAATCAGATACTTGAAAATGCAAAACAAATATGTTTTTTGAATCAAACACCTTACTACTATTTCTGTTATTTCAAAAATGACTACTCAATTTAAGTGTTTTGTTTCTGAATTTAAATAACAAATATTATGGCAATTGAAGGCAAAGTGGAGAACAAAATAAATAAAAAACAAGATAACAATTGAAAAGGTTCCTGAATACACGGAATCAAATGTATCAGTATTAAAAATTTCATTGAAAATCTTTTATACTACACACTCTGGAGTCAGTGTTAAGAAAATACTGTTGTTGCTAATGACATTTTTCTAAAATATGAGTGTGAATTTCTTTAAATATCCCAAATTAAAAAATATTTTCATTATCTGTATTGGAATATTTTTATTCTATTAAATAAAGATGTTATATAGATTATATGATTTTCTGTGGGAATTTGTAAAGACAGAATGATGATTTTGTAAAATATTAAAACATCATTCTGTCTTTACAAAATCCCACAGAATTACACTCTGTAATTTCCAGCTGGGATAAAACATTTCGTTCTGAAACTAGACAAAGAATGAAGAAATTCCTTTGAAAAATTTCAGCATATGATAACCAAAGTAAGAACAGGTCCTGACTTATCCTTGATTTATGACTCCTAATGAAAAACGTATCACTCAAAGTATCTGCTGCAAAGGACTAAACCAAACCCTTTCTGCGTCTTCCATGGCTAAAGGCAATCACTCTGCAGTGTTGGGATTCATCCTCTTGGGGCTCACAGACGACCCAGGGCTTCAGGCCATTCTCTTTGGAGCATTCCTGGTTGTCTACTTAGTCAGTGTCACGACTAATCTTGGACTGATTGTGCTCATCCAGGTCAGTCCTCACCTGCACACACCCATGTACTTTTGTCTCAGTCATCTGGCTTTTATGGACTTTTGTTTTAATCCTCTGTCACCTGGAACATGCTGGTGAACTTTATGTGTGTAGTTAAAAGTATGACATTTTTTGCATGTGCCGTTCAGGTGTGATGCTTCATCACATTTCCAGTATGTGAAACGCACCTCCTCTCCATCATAGCCTACAATCGCTATGTGGTCACTTGCAACCCGCTACTTTATGTCATTCTCATGCCTAGGAAACTGTGTGTTCAAATGATTGCTGGCATGTACATTTATGGATTCACCATGGGTCTTGTTCAGACTGTGGCCACATCCAACTTGTCTTTTTGTATCTTCAAGCTGCTCAACCGCTTCTACTGAGATGATGTTCCATTAACTGCTCTGGTTTGTTCTGACACTCACGTCAAAGAGCTCATGTTGTTAATCATCGCAGGCTTCAATTTCCTTTTCTCTCTAGTGATTGTGCTCATTTCTTACATCTTTATCCTCTTTGCCATCCTAAGGATTCATTCTGCTGGTGGAAGACAGAAAATGTTTTCTACCTGTGCGTCTCACCTGGCCTCCATCTCAATATTTTATGGGACGGTTATTTTCATGTACTTGAAGCCTCAGTCAGGCCATTCTCTGAACAGGGATAAATTTGCCTCAGTGTTTTATGTGGTAGTGATTCCCATGTTAAACCCAGTGATCTATAGCTTGAGAAATCAGGAGGCAAAACGTGCTCTGAAGAAAATTACCGAAAAATAGTGCTTGTCTGTCAAATAATGTAAGGGCCACTTAGCAAAGATCAAAGGAGCTTGATTTGTGCTCACACAGGGTCTCAATGCTGTAAATGACAGAGCCATGCTCTTCGCTCGCTCTGCATCATCTGCACAGTTCCGTTCACACAGATTCTGTGTCAAACTCATATTGTAAATACAAAGCTGTTGAATTTTGAAAGAGGAAAAGAATAGAAGAGAGAATGACCTTAATCCTATTTAACACAAAAAGTGAACATTTGAAGAATATATTGAGAAATGCAGACTACCTCTAAATTACATTTGATATAACGAAATTTGGGTTATATGAAAATAAATCAGCATCTGCAGATTTATATTCCAGTTTTGCCACATATTAATCTGAGAAAGTGTAATATTTCTTGCCACTGATTTGATATTGTTTGTTTTCTTTCAACATTAGATTATTTCCCCACCTCTCTGCTTTTTCTCCATTTTCACCTTATTTTGATTCTGCATGCTTAATGACAGGTTCTCCACACGCTCAGCTGAGCGAAACCTCTGCCCACCATATCTTGCTGCCTGTTCTACTGTAGTATGTGTTTAACATGACAAGTTTCAACATTTTGCTAGGAGGTTTGCAATGTGCATTTCTTCCCATGGTATATTTTCAGGTTTCTGTATCTCAGTTTCCTCATCTGCAGAAGACAGTAATAGTCGATTCGCCGGGGCTTGTGGTGAGGTTCATCATTGCAAATATAAAGGGCATTGCCTAGCTTCTATCACATAATAAAGTACTTAAGAAATGGTGGCTAGAACACTTCCTTATACTTTCAGTTTCCTGAGGTCTCTTTGTATGGACTTAGGGAATTGCATGATCACCATTTGCGAATTACTTGGCAACATGGCAGTCTATGTTTTAAAATCATCAAAATGACAGTGGAAAGACTAAAGAGTTATTTCACTGTGATATTCTAAGCAATTTAATTTGTTTCAATTTCTTTGTGTTTGTTGATGCATCCATTTAAAATGAGATTTTTAGGCTTATGTATGCCATCTCATCAGTTATGCATAGTTCATGAAAACAATGCCATGGTCATTCATTTTATTATTAATTTTCTATTCTCCAGCTCCATAGATTCTAAATGCACATATTGAACAGTATTTTAAATCCTTATAGATGGCACAACTTTAGAAATCTCATACACATTGCACACAACAGTTGAGCAATAACAGCTGCCTCTCTCTCTTAAATGAAAAACCCCATAATCCATGAACCACTGCTATAGATCCCTTCAGGTCAGGAAGACTCCATTGCTGACCAACAAAATGTTCTAGCCCTATCCCAACATATGATCATGGTGCAACTGGCATTCTGAAATGCCACCTTTTCCCCTCCACCTGCCTTATTGAGGAACACAACTATGTAGAGCAGGTCCATCCATCCTAGCTTTGGAATGTAGGAATTAAAGAACCTCTAAACACTTACACAGTTTCCTTAAATCAGTGCATTCCACAATGTCTGAGTGAAGATATGATCTAATCAAAATTCCTAAAATACTGTGATTGGGAAGGAAGTTTATATCTTCTACATGGTAGATTCATTATTGTATCCCTACTTTCCTTCATCTTCTTCCCTGTCTTTGATGGCATGTATAGAAATTCCTAGCTTATATATTGCATTAATGTCAAGTAGTTTTGAGTATAGACTTTAAGGATCAATGCAGCAAGTTTTTTATAATTTTTATTTTTAAGAGAATAAAACCAAACAAAATACAACAGAATAAAGCCAATCAAAACAGAACAGTGAAAGAAGACAGGACTCCAAGATAGGAAAATAGAAAGTGAAAAATGACAGCCATGATGCGTCTTGTTGTCTTGGAAGTAGCTGCCCATATCATCAGATATATTAAAATCAATCCAGATAAAACAGAAGAAAACCAATCTAATCAAAACGGTGGAAGTGATACAGGACTTCAAAACAGACATTTATAAAACAACAATGGCTACCATAACATATCTTATTGTCTTCGAAATTGCTACCCATGCCATAGGATATAATAAAATCAAATCAAGTAAAGCAGAATAAAACCAATGAAAACAATATAGAAATTTAAAGCAAAATAATAGGAAATCAACAATGGCTATCACCTTCCCCTTTTAGATGTTTCCTCCCCTTTCACTTTCACAATATCTGTTGTCCATTTTGAATCCCACTAATTCCTTCAGATTTTGTACTAGGGAGACAGCATGATGTTCACCTATGTAAGTCCAAACAATTCATCCAAGAACATAATCACATGTTGCATCCATTTACCTATAAGAGCCTTGAGATTATCCTTCTTTAACTGAGTAGCTTTCCATTGGATAAAAATGCCTTATCTTTCTTATCTGTTCTGCAGTTGATGGGCAAGTTACCCCTGCTTTTTTCTAGTTCCCTGTCTCATTAAGCATTGTTTTCTCTCCTTTGACTTTCAACCTATGAATTTCCTTTCAAATTAATGTGTTTCTTATGTACTGAATATTGATGGATCTTGTTTGCTGATTCACTCTTCCTGTGTTTCTTTTTATTGGTGAATTGAGGCCATCTATATTAATGATTACCAACATGCACTAGTTCATCACTGACATGCTTTTTTCTTGCGATTGACTCCCTACTTTTCCCCTCTATTCAATTGTCTATCCTGTTTGGTGATCCCACTTTGCTGCTATTCCTGGAGCTGTGGTCTTTTTCATCTCTCTCTAGAATGTCCTTCAGTACTCCTTGTAGGCTGGTCATGAATTCCTTCAGTTGTTCTTTGCCATGCAAGTATCTTATTTCTCTGTTAATTTTGAAAGACAGTTCTGCAGGATACATCAATCTGAACTGGAAGTTGTTTTCTTTTAGGACTGGAAATACTTCACTCCAAGCTCTTCTTGACTTAATGGTTTGTGTTGAGAAGTCTGTCATGATTCTGATGGGTTTACCTTTATAGGTGATCTGTTTCTTTTCTCCAGCAGCTTTTAATATTCTGTTCTTGTGCAGAATTACTGGGATCTTATTATATATATGACTGGGTGTAGATTTATTTTGGTTCTGGCTAGGTGGAGTTGTACATGCCTTACCTATCTGCGTATCAGGTCCTTTTCCCATGCTTGGAAAGTTCTCCGCTCTTACTTCTGTGAATAGTCTATTTACGTCATTTGCATTGACTCCTGCTTTTTGCTGATATCTAATTTTCTTAAATTATTTTTCTTTGCATCATTTTGTAGCTATTGAATTATGTCCTGGTTCCTTGTAAGTTTTATGAGCTCTTTCCATTCATGATCACTATCAGCCATCCTGTCTTCAAGGTATGAAAGTCTATCTTCAGGTTTTTTTCAAACAGTTCTGTCAGCATTCAGTGGAGGTTTTAATTTTCTAGATATCTCTTTGAGTCTGTTTCATATATCCCAATTTTTCTTGACAGTGTTTATTGAAGATTTCTTTCATTCTCCTGTGCTCCTTTCTTTCTCTCTTCTTTAGATACACTCAGCAGTTCTTTTACTGTTTGCCATCTCTCATTTTACCTGAAATATTATTTCTGATCTGATTTCTTTTATAGCTTCATGAAGTAGTTTCTTTACATCAGTTACTATCATCCTAGAAATTTCAGGTTTTTGACTTCCACTTTCTTCCATGTCCATATCTCCTGGGCTTGTTCTATTTGGGGTGGAGACCAGAGATCACCTTTTGCTCCTTCATCTTGACATTTTTCTGGGTTTGTCTGGAAGAGCATGTTGTGGGGTCCCAGGTGCTTCCCATGTTGGCTACCTGTCCAAGTGTAATGGGATGGGTCAGACACCTGGGTTTCTCATAATCCAGGTTTCATAGGAAGTGGTGGAGTGTGGGGCAGTCTTCCCTAGACACTCGCAGCTTTGCCAAGGAGTTGTTGGTTGGCTTTCCTAGCTCACAGGTGGGCAGCAAGCACACTGGGGCTAGCCTGGCTGATTCTCCCTGCCCTTGCTGGATACCCATGGGAGAGTCCCAGTGGTGGGCAAGGTGTACACAGGGGCTGGGCTGGTTGCTCCTCTGTAGCAAGGTTTTAGAATAAGTTGAAATATTTTGTTAAAGATATTCTTAGATACAATGGTCCATTCAGTTCAGAAGGGTAGTGACAATGAATGTCAATTATACAGTCATTTGCCTGAATTCATTTTCTAGAGAAATAAATGAGAATTCTATTAAATCAGTCTCTACTATTGAACCAAGATATGGATATTAAAACACTGAGACACTATACTCAGAAGAAATGTTGCAATGTCTATGATTGAGAAATTCACATGTTTAAAAATGTTTTTAAAAAGTTTTCCAAAAATGGCTGCTAAATACATGAATCGTGATAAACATTTATGTAAAATACATCCAGAAGTACAACATGCAAGGAAAATAAGAAAAAGTAAAATAAATGTACCAAAAGTTCAAGGCAGATGCAGTAACCAATCCAATTGTTTGCCCTGAAGAGATCAATTTACCTCTATTGAACATTCCTTTGTTGACTAAAATCTAAGAACATTATCTACCACTGATTTCAATGTACTAATCTGGTCACCAAGTAGCAAATATCAAATAATTCCTTATTCTTGTATAGGGTATTGTATTATTTTTCAGTGTTTGTTTTTAAATTTGTGACAATAAAAAAGGTATTTGAACCTTGTGACCATGGTTTGTGATATATGAAATTACATGGATTAAGAAACACCTAGTCCATTGGAAATGTATACTTCTGGGTGTGTCTGTAGATAACTGGCATGTAGACCAGCAACCTAAGGGCAAACTGCACCTTACTTATAGGTGACACCTACCAATATTCTGCTAGCGTGAATGTAGTAAAAGAGAGAGAAAAAAGTTGAGGCGCATTCACAAAGCTCCACTCTGCTTGATTGCCTGGGCCTGTTAACATCGTTGCTCATAACCATCAGAATTTTGGCTTCATTCCCACACCACCAAACACTGCCCTTTTGGGGAATCCCTGTGGGTCCTCACAGGCCTTCCTTTGAAATTGAGTGGAAGCATCGCTGATCCCACATTTCTTAAATGCTGCATGCCACTAAAGCAGGCGTCAGGTGGGTGAATGCAACATCTGGTATCAATGGAGAAACAACCAGGATCCTTTAAACTACAGCTGCAGCTGCCTCTGAATGCCTGCATGGCTTGGCCTAGTGAATCAGTTTCCTGGGAGGCCCTCCTTCAACAGAGTTTCATGCACACTCTACTTAAATGACTTTCCACATTTTGGTAGTGTATATTTGCTATGCAGATTAATGGAATTCACCTGGATAGACTCGAACATGTATGCAAAGTACTTTAATCATTGCCCCATTGCCTGATTTTCCACCCTTTTCCATTTCATATTACTGGGGGACTTCTACAGTATAATGTATTTTGATCGTATTCAACTCCCCCTTACACATGCCTTCCTCCCCTGGTTCTCTTTCATTTGTCTAGTAAATCTCACTTTTAAGTTTTTGTTACTCTTTATGTTCCACATATTGTAGAAAATGTGATTTTTTCTAGCTCAATTTTATTTTGCTCAAAATGAAAATCACTAGTTCCATCATTTTTTTCTGTAAATGATGAAATTTTACTCTTCTTATGGCTGTATTAAACTTCAGGTTGAGTATATACCCCAAATTTTCTTTGTCTTCTCATCTGTTTCAATTTCTTTGTTATGATATTGTGTGCAGCTATAAAAAATGGCCATGCAGATATTCTTGTAGGATGTTAACTAAAATATTTCAAGGATATCCAAAGTAGTCACATAACTGTATATGAATATCAAACATACACTTGGGTGTTTAATTCAATGAAAATCATTTCCTTGCAGACTTTCAAAGTTGACTAGTGAGTTAATTTACTTGGACCCAATTAGTACCAAGATTTCTCTAAAAATGTGCAATTTTAATGTATAAAATGTAAATAAAATAATATTATGTGTCTGATTTTTCATGTTTTTACAATGGATATCATTTAATTCTTTGTTTCATTTAGGTTCAGTGCCGTGGTCTGCCAGTCTAGTGTGTGTTTTTGTCTGTCTAGCAAATTGGGTCCCAAAGGATCAGCCATAGCATAATTACTTATGTGCATAAATCTATTATATTTTTGAATCAGTGGTTCTTTAAAATGATGTAATGCATGAAAATATTCCAGAGAGATGAAACATCATATAAAATAACCTCCTAAAATCTAAGTAATGAAACCTTAAATTGTAATTATTGTCACTTACAGTTTGTCTCAAGTTATATTGTACTCCTTGTGCTTTTCTTATCTATTACTCAAAAGCAATTTTCAATAAGGTTAAAAAATTCAAGGTAAAAAAAAATTCAAGGTAATTGAAGAAGCAAAGGATTGGAGTGCATAATCCTTGTATTCATTTATTAAATTTTTTTACTACTATATTTAGAGTGTCCCATAATTTCTGAATTTCTTAGGTATAGGTATTTATTATATTAAAATAGTACAAGGAATAAGACTAACCTACACTGGGTTTATTTATTGGAATTTTGATTAATTATGTTCAAAAATTAGATCTTAATTGTACAGTTAATGGTAAACAAAAGCTTAAATTTTCACAGTGGAAAATGTATTAAAAGTACTTTATATATGGAAAGAGTAGAGAAATTGGAAGGTGACATAGTAATTTACAAAGCAGTAGCCTAGAATATGGATTTGGGGCCTAAATACATAAAATTTGGAAGGTACGAGATGCAGACTAATTTGAGAAATAGGTGAAATTACTATCAATGTTTGATAATTGTTCATGCTGAAAGTTAGAATATATGAAATATGTTCTTTTTCGTCATGTGAAAAGGCACCATTCACTGAGTTAAATAAACGAGTGTGTGTGTGTGTGTGTGTGTGTGTGTGTGTGTGTGTGTGTTTGAGGGGGATAATCTGGTGCCTATGCTTAGAATATATTGATTTTTGAAATATAAAAATTTTCTTTAGTAGAAGATAAATGTAGGTACCTATGGAATACATATTTGACATAGATACATAGAGAATATATATTTGATGATGCTTGGGAAGCATTAGATATGTCTGCCTGGGCTTCGGGAGAAAAGTTCGATGTATTGATCTATACTTTCATATCACCCATGTATGATAGCTCCCAAAGGACTGTGCAAAAATGACACAAGCGGGCATAAACACTCCTAAAGAACAATTTTGTTTCAAACAGAAACAAAAGAAGAAATGTACTTTAGCAAAATAAAAGTGCTTAGAAAGATTTGAAACGTCAGAAATTTTGGCAACTTACAAAGCAAAAAAGTGATAATACAGCAAGGCAGGTGCTGTCGAACGCTTTAGAAAACTCAAACAGAAATGAATGTTGGACTTGAGAGGAAGGAAGATGTTGGTGAACTTGGAGAGAGTGATTGCATTTCACTGGTAAGAACAAACATCAGAATACAGTAGGTTAAGGTATAAACGTGTAGGACCCAGTGAGCATTGATGACTTTCCAGATTCTGGTACTGAGGAACTGGGGGATGGGAAGTAATGGATGATTGTCTTGGAATAGAGATCACTGGTAAGTCTTAATATATATACTTGTGGTTTAGGTTGATGGGAAAGATTGAATTAAACAACATAAGAAGAGATATGAGGAATAGAGTATAGGATAAATGGATGCTCAGGTATAGAAAATAAAATACCTTTTATGCCTGTTCTTCCTGATATGGGAAGAATTATTGTGGATGACAGTATATTTCTGCACCTCACAGGGGAAGTTGAAGAATTTTGTCTCCCTCTAATGTCGGACGTAGTAAAATCTACTCAGTGTAAATGTCAGGGTTGGGGTGAGGAAATAAGAAAGAAATCCTAGGTTTGAAAATCCTAGGCCAGATGCTTGGGTGAAGAAAAAGCAAGACAAATAAATGACTACTTGATTTTGAAAGTGATTAATTTGTATTAGCTCAGTTTTTTTGCATGGTGTTCTTGGTAGCTCAAATAACAAATGCAAGAAAATGAATATTTTAAATATATCAGTATATTGATATATCCTGAAGGAACTAAAACACAAAAATTTTGTATGTTGAAACAGATAGTTGTAAGATGGATAGATGATAAATATTGAGTTCAGGGGGTAACATTTTAGCTGAGATCTAAGTAATGGAATTTAAAAATGATTATAAATAAATTAATGAAAAGTTATAGATTCATAACAGTTAAAGAGGATGATATTGGATAAGTTACTGCTTTCATTTTTGTACACCTAGAGTTTGATCCATTTCCAGATAAAATAATCACAAGATGAAGCCGCGTGCCTAGGAAACTCTTGTGCAGTGGCGATGAGGGAGTCAGTGCCCAGTCTCCAAGAACCTGAGAGAGCACAGGTGAGAGGGGTGCTATGCATGGGAACTGACAACTGTTCTAACTGTAATTAACTTGAAAATATGTAAGTGACAAAGTAGGTAAGTGTATAGAAAGTGTAAGACATCAGAGCATGATTTTACACAAACACAAAAGGTAACACTAGATGTGTAACGATGCTAAAACCATCAGCATTACCTTATCTTCTGTGACAAGCTTTGAAATATATGGAGAACTACACATTAAATGAGAAGAATTTTGAAGAAATGTAAATGTTCAAGGAGGAGTCAGTGTTCATTTCAGAAATTATAAATGAAAGGATTGAATATGGTTGAGAATTTGGTGGCACCACAACCAAACATACACGGGGTTTACTGAACATCAGTGTAAGTACTAGAAGGAATGAGCACCCACAAGGGTTAGAGATTCTAAATTAGTGAGGCAATTGAAGATCATTTCAAAATGGTTATGATGGGATTACAGAGGCATCTGCTGAGTAAGCTTCAATCCAAACAATAATAACATCTCAAGAGTCATATTTATTTGGCATATAGTATGAGATAGTCACTGCTTGAAGCACTCGCTGTAGATAAACTCATGAATTTCTTCTAAATGTGCATTGATTTCTGATTGTATAGGAGATGGCTGTTTCTCTGAAAGATGATTGCATAAAGCATGACTTGACATTACAGAATGAAGATACATGAGTTACTCAATTGCTAGCTATAAAACACTCTATACTGGAAACACTCCAGCCTGTGAGAATCACTCAAAATACCGAAATAAAGATGTTATATAAATAAAAGTGTATATAAAACGTTCAACTATCATTCTGTCTTTACAGAATCCCACAGAACCGCTCACTTTGGAATTTCTACCTGGGACAAATCAATTCATTCTGAAACTAGATAAAGAATAAAGATTTTCCTTTGAAAATGTTCAACATATGATCACCAAGCTAGAACCCTCCCCCGACTTATCATTGATTACTTACTCTGAATGGGAAAAGTATTACTCAGAATATGTGCTGCAAAGGGCTTCATTAAACAGAATGCTTTCTGCATCTTCCATGGCTAAAGGCAATCACTCCATGGTGTCTGGATTCATCCTCTTGGGGCTCACAGAAGATCCAGATCTTCAGGACATTCTCTTCGGTGTATTCCTGGTTGTCTACTTAGTCAGCATCACCACGAATCTTGGACTGGTTGCACTAATCCATATCAGTACTCAGCTGCACAAACCCATGTACTTTTTCCTTAGCCATCTGGCATTTATTGACTTTTGTTTTACCTCTGCCATCACCCCAAATATGCTGGTGAATTTTTGGCATGATGTTAAAAGTATAACATTTCTTGCATGTGCCGTTCAGGTGTGCTGCTTCATCACATTTGTAGTGTGTGAAATATATGTGCTCTCCATCATGGCCTTTGATCGCTATGTGGCCATCTGCAATCCACTACTTTATGTCATTCTCATGCCTAGGAAACTGTGTGTTCAAATGATTGCTGGCACATACATTTATGGATTCACTGTGGGTCTTGTTCAGACTGTGGCCACATTCCGCTTGTCTTTTTGTGGCTCCAAGTTGGTCAACCACTTCTACTGTGACGATGTTCCCTTGATTGCTCTGGCTTGTTCTGACACTCATGTCAAAGAGTTCATGCTGTTAATCATTGCAGGGTTCAATTTCCTTTTCTCTCTAGTGATTGTGCTCATTTCTTACATCTTTATCCTCTTTGCTGTCCTGAGGCTTCATTCTGCTGAAGGAAGACAGAAAGCTTTTTCTACCTGTGCGTCTCACCTAACCTCCATCTCAATATTTTATGGGACGGTTATTTTTATGTACCTGCAGCCTAAGTCAAGCCATTCTCTGAATAGAGATAAATTCACTTCAGTGTTTTATGTGGTAGTGATTCCCATGTTAAACCCAGTGATCTATAGCTTGAGGAATCAGGAGGTAAAAAGTGCCCTGAAGAAAATTGTTGAAAAATTGTGCTTGACTATCAAATAACATAAGGGCCACTGAGCAAAGATCAAAGGAACTTGATTTGTGCTCACACAGGGTCTCAATGCTGTAAATGACAGAGCCATGCTTTCCACTCGGTCTGCATCATCTGCACAGTTCCGTTCACACAGATTCTAGGTCAAATTCATATTGTGTATGCAAAGCTGTTGAATTTTGAAAGAGGAAAAGAATGGAAGAGAAAAGAGAATGATCTTAATCCTATTTAACACAAAACATCAACATTATAAGAATATATTGAGAAATGCAGGCGATATCTGAATTATATTTGATATAAAGATTTATGGATTATATTAAAATGAATTAACATCTGCTGATTTATATTCCAAGCTTGCCACACGTAAGTCTGGGAATATGTCATATTTCATGCTGATGATTTTATGTTGTTTGTTTTGTTTTAACACTAGGTGATTTTTCCAGCTCTCTACTTTTTCTCCATTCTCATCTTACTTCGCTGCTGCACGCTTAGTTACAGGTTCTCCACACACTCAGCAGAGCAGAAACTCTGCCCACATACCTTGCTGCCTGTTCTAAGTAGCACGTGTTTAGCATTCCAAGTTTCAACATTTCACTAGGAGCTTTGCATTGTGCAGCTCTTCCCATGATATATGTTCAAGTTTCTGTACCTCAGTGTCCTCATCTGCAGAAGACAGCAATGGTTGATTCACCTGAGCTCATAGTGAGATTAACCATTATAAAAATAAAGGGCATTGTCTAGCTTCTAGCACATAATAAAGTACTTAAGAAATGGTGGCTAGAACACTTCCTTATACTTTCAGTTTCCTGAAGTCTCTTTATATGGTTTTAGGGAATTGCATAATCACCATTTGTGAATTACTAGGCAACATGGCAGTCTATATTTTAAAATCATCAAAACAACAGTGGAAAAACTAAAGAGTTATTTCACTGTGATATTCTAAGCAATTTAATTTTTTTTGCTTTCTTTGTGTTTGTATGTTGATGCATCCATTTAAAATGAGATTTATAGGCTTATGTATGCCTTCTCATCAATTACGCATTTTTCATGAAAACATTGCCATAGTCATTCATTTTGTTACTAATTTTCTGTTCTTCAGCTCCATAGATTCTAAATACATATATTGAACAGTATTTTAAATCCTGTACAGATGGCACAACTTTAGAAATCTCACACACATTGCACACAACAGTTGAGCAATAACAACTACCTCTCTCTCTTAAAAAAATAACCCCATAATCCATAATTCATTATTATAGAACCCATAAGTTCAGGACAACTCCATTGCAGACCAACAAAACGTTCTAGCCCTATACCAATATTATGACCATGGTTCAACTGACATTCTGAAATGTCACCTTTTTTTTCACCTGCTGTTATTGAGGAATACAAGTCTGTAAAGCCAGTCCATCAATCCTAGCTTTAGAATGTCGGCATTAAAGAACCTCTAAACATATACACATTTTCCTTAAATCAGTGCATTCCTCAATGTCTGCGTAAAATATGATCTAATTAAAATTCCTAAAATATTATGATGAGGAAGGAAGTTTATATCTTCGACATAGTAGGTTCATTAGTTTGTACCTACTTTACTTCATCTTCTTCCCTTTCTTCGGTGGCATGCATAGAAATTCCTGGTATATATATCACATTTCTGTCAAGCATTTGTGAATATAAGGACCATTGCAGCAGGCTTTTAGGATAAGTTCAAATATTTTTGATAAATACATTCCTAAATAGAATTGTCCATTCATTTCTAAGGGTTAATGACAATGAATTTCAATTATACACTGATTTGCCTGAATTCATTTTCTAGAGAAATAAATGAGAATTCTATTATATCAGTCTTTACTGTTGAGCTGAGATATGAATTTTAACACTCTGAGGCAGTATTCTCAGAAGAAATGTGCCAGTGTCTATGATTGAGAAATTCACTTGTTTAAAATGATTTTTAAAAGTTCTCCAAAAATGACTGTTAAATACATGAATCATGTGATAACCATTTATGCAAAATACATCCATAAATACAACATGGAATAAATATAAGAAAATTTTAAAAAATATACCAAAAGTTCAAGGCAGATGCAGTAACCAGTTCAATTGTTTGCCCCAAAGAGATCAATTTACCTCTACTGAAGGTTCCTTTGTTGACTAAAATCCAAGAATATTATCTACCTTTGATTTCAGTGTAATAGTTTGGTCACCAAGTAGCAAATATCAAGTAGTTCCTTTTTCTTTTTTATGTCCTTATATTACTTTTCAGCATTTGTCTTCAAATTTGTGACAGTAAAAAAGGTATTTGAACCTTGTGACCATGGTTTGTGATACGTGAAATCGCATGGATTAAGAACCACCTAGCCCATTGGAAATGCACACTTCTGGGTGTGTCTGTAGATAACTGGCATGGAGACAGTAAACTAAGGACAAAGTGCACCTTACTCATAGGTAGTACCTACCAATAGTCTGCCAGCCTGAATGTAATGAAAGGGAGAGAAAGCAGTTAGTGTACACTCACAAAGCTCTACTCTGCTTGATTGGCTGGGTCTCTTGCTGTCATTGCTCATAACCATCACACTTTTGACTTCATTTCCATCAAACACTGCCCTTCTGTGGAATCCCTGTATGTTCTCACAGGCCTTCCTTTGAAATTGGGTGGGAGCACCACTGACCCCACAGTTCTTAAATTCTGCATGCCACAAAAGCAGGCAGCAGGTGGGTAACACTAAGGTCTGGTGTCATTGGCTCAACAACCAGGAGCCCTTGAACTACAACTGTAGCTGCCTCTGAATGCCTGGATGGCTCAGCTCAGTGAGACAATTTCTAGGGAAGCAGCTTCCTGGAAGTCCCTCCTTGAACAGAGTCTCAAGCACTCACTACTTAAATGATTCTCCACAATTTTGTAGTGTGTCTTTGCCATACAGTTTAGTAGACTTCACCTGGATAGACTCAAACATGTATGTAAAGTACTTCAATCATTCCCCCATTACCTGATTTTGCATCCTCTCCCATTTCAGATTTTTGTGGGACTTCTACATGTATAATGTATTTTGATTGTATTCAACTCCCCATTACACATGCCTTCCTCCCCTTGACCTCTTTCATTTATCTAGTAAATTTCAGTTTTAATTTTTTGTTATCCTTTTTAAGTTCCACATATTAAAGAAAATGTGACTTTTTTCTAACTCACTCTTATTTTGTTCAGTGTAGAAATCCCTAGTTCCATTATTGCTTTTTTTTCTGTAAATGATGAAATTTTATTCATTTTATGACTCTATAATACTTCAGGTTGTGTACATACCCCACATTTTCTTTGTCTTCTCATCTGTTTGTAGACACCTATCCTGCTTAAAATTCTTGGCTATGGTATTTTGTACAGCTATAAAAATGGCCATGCAGGTATTCCTGTAGGATGACTTAAATCTTTCAAGGATATCCTAAATAGTCATATAGCTGGGTCTGAATATGAAATATATACTTGAGTTTTGATGCAATGAAAATCAATTCCTTGTAGACTTTCAAAGCCAACTAGTGAGTTAATTTACTTGGACCCAATTAGTACCAAGATTTCTTTAAAATGTACAAGTTTAATGTATAAAATGCAAGTAAAATAATATCACGTGTCTGATTTATCATGTTGTTACAATGGCTATCATTTAATTCTTTGTTACATTTAGGTTCAGTGTCGTAGTCTGCCAGTCTAGTGTGTGTTTTTGTCTGTCTAGCAAATCGGGTCCCAAAGGATCAACCATAGCATAATTGCTTATGTGCATAAAACTATTATATTTTTGAATCAGTGGTTCTTTACAATGATGTAATTCATGAAAATATTCCAGAGAGAACAGAAATAATATAAAATAACCTCCAAAACCTAAGTAATGAAACATTGTATTGTGATTGTTGGCATTTACAGTTTGCCTTAACATATATTGTACTCCTTGTGTTCTCTTTTTGATTTCTCAAAACCAGTGTGTGATGAGCTTAAAAATATTCAAAGTAATTGAAGCAGTAAAGACTTGGCGTGCATATCCTTGTATTAATTTTTTCAATTATTTTGATAATATGTTTAGAGTATCTACTAATTTCTGAATGAGTTAGGTATAGGTATTTATTATATTAAAATATTACATGGACCCAGACTAACCTACACAGGGGTTTGTTTATCAAAATTTCAATTAATCTTGTTCAAACCTTATACCTCAATTCCAAGTTTAGTAGTAAACAAAAGCTACAATTTCCATGGTGGAAATACGTTAAAAGTACTTTATATGTGGAGAGGGTGGTGAAACTGGACAATGACATAGTAATTAGAAAACACTAATCTAGAATTTACGTTTGGAGTATAAATACATAAAATATAGAAGGTACAAGATGCAGCATTATTTGAGAAATAAGTGAAATTGTTATTAATGTTTAATAATTGTTAATGCTGGAAGTTAGAATATATGAAATACATTCTTTTTCTTCATGTGGACAATGATGAAAGATGGCATCATTTGCTAAATTAAATATACGTGTATGTGTGTGTGTGTGTGAGTGTGTGTTTGTGTGTGTATGGGAGGGTTACTCTGATGTATATGCCTGGAATGTGGTGTTTTTCTAATATACATATTATCTTTAGTATAAGATAAATGTAGGCCTCTGTGGAATATATATTTCATGTAGGTACCTAGTGTTATGGTTTATACATTGTGTCAACTTGAGAAGTCTAGCAGCTTAATTAAGTAGCTAAGCAGTTCTACATCCTTTAGAGCATAAGCAGTTACCTGGTCATTGTGTCAATTTGAGAAGGTCAGAAGTTTAGCTGAGAGACTCAGCAGGGAGCCAGGGGTCTTACTTTGTAAACATCCTCATCCTGTGCAAAGGAAGGCTAGGAGATTTGTGAATGCTACACCCACCCTGGATGGGGGGTGTCCTGTGTACAATATAAAGGAGGAGAAGAGGCTTGCTCTTGCCCCTTTTACTCTGGCTGCTTTTGCTCAGTTGCTCCTTTGAAGTGTTGTCCCAGTGCCATGCCACCCTGTCTTGGAGCCAGCTGATTATGGACTGAAACCTCCAAAAACTGTAAGCTAAATAAACCTTTCCTTCCCTAATTTTGGGTGCCAGTTGTTTTGTCTCAGCAATGAGTGAAAAGTAACCAAGATACCTGGGGAATATATATTTGATGATATTTGAGAAGAAATAGACATGTCTCCTGGGTTTCAGAAGAGAAACTTATCACACTGATCTATACTTTCATAGCACCCTTGCATGAATGGCAATTGTTCCCATACCCTTAGATGACAGCTCCCAACAAGAATGGGCAAAAAATGACATGAGCTGGCATAAACACTCTTAGGGAACAATTTTATTTCAAACAGACAAAGGAAGAAAAGCACTTTACAAAAACAAAAGTGGTTAGAAAAATAGGAAGAACAAGGAATTTTGGTAATGCGCAAAGCAAAAAAGGAATGGTTTAACATGGCAGGCGATGTTGAATGCTTCAGAAAACTCAAAACAGAAATGAACGTTGAACTTGAGAGGAAGGAAGATGTTGGTGAACTTGGAGCGAGTAATCGCATTTCTCTGGTGAGAACAAACATCAGAATACAATAGGTTAGCCAGGCGTGGTGGCCCACGTCTTTAATCCCAGCACTCCGGAGGCTGAGGTAGGAGGAACGATGTGAGTTTGTGGCTGGCTTGGGCTACAATGCGAGAACAAGGCTGGTTTGAGCTACATAGTGTGACCCTGCCTCAAAAAACTAGGGCCAGGAGTTTGGCTCAGTGGCTTAAGCGCCTGTCTGGCAGGTGTGAAGTTGTGAGTTCGATCCCCGGTGCCGCAAAAAGAAAAAAAAACAATAATACAACAGGTTAAGTTATAAATGTGTAGGGCCCAGTGAGCATTGATGACTTCCCAGATTCTGGTACTGAGAGAATGAGGGATGAGAAATAATGGATGATTGTCATGGAACAGAGGTCACTGGTAAGTCATAATCTATATACTTTTGGTTTAGGTTAATGGGAAAGGTTGAATTAAGTAGCACAAGATATGAGAAATATACAATGGGATAAATATATGCTCGGGTGTAGAAAATAAAATACCCTTTACGCCTATTCTTCATGATATGGAAATGATTTCTTTGGAAGACAGGATATTTCTGCACCTCATGGGAGAAGTTGAAAACTTTGTCTCCTTCTAATGTTGGACATAGTAACATCTACTTAGCATAAATGTCAGGGTTGGGGTGAGGAAATAAGAAAGAAATCCTAGGTTTGGAAATCCTAGGCCAGATGCTTGGGTGAAGAAAAAGCAAGACAAGTAAATGACCACTTGATTTTGAAAGTGATTAATTTGTATTAGCCCAGCTTTTTGCATGGTGTTCTTGGTAGCTCAAATAACAAATGCAAAAAGAAGAGTATTTCAAAAATATCTATAATTTGATATATCGTGAAGGAACTAAAACACAAAAATTTTGCATGTTGAAACACATAGTTTTAAGATGTATGGATGATAAATATTGAATACAGGGGTAACAGTTCAGATAAGATCTACGTAATGGAGTTTAAAAATGAATATAAAGAAATCAATGAATAGTTCTGTACTCATAATAGGTAAAAAAGAAGAGGTGGGATAAGTTATTTCTTTCATTTTTGTATACTTGGAGTTTGACTGATTTTGAGATAAAACAATTACCAGAGGGAGCCGTGTGCCTGGAAAACTCTTGTGCAGTGGTGATGAGGGAGTCAGTGCCCAGTTTCCAAGAACCTGAGAGAGCACAGCTGAAAGGTGTGCTATGTGTGGGATGGACAACTTGTGCAGCTGTGATTAACTTGGAAATATGTAAGTGACAAAGCAGGGAAGTGCATAAAAAGCTCAAGGCCCCAGAGGATGATTTTACACAAACACAAAAGGTAACATTAGATGTGCAATGATGCTAAAAACATCCACAACACCTTATCTTCCCTGACAAATTTTGAAATACAAGGAGAATTTCACACTAAGCAAGTATTCTGAAGAAATGTTAGTGCTCAAGGAGGAGCCAGTGTTCATTTCAGGAATTAAAAATGAAAGGATTGAATATGGTTGGGAGTTTGGTGGCACCACAACCAAAGATACACAGGGTTTACTGAACATCAGTGTAAGTACTAAAAGGAATGAGCACTCACAAGGATTAGAGGTTCTAAATTAGTGAGGCAACTGAAGATCATTTCAAAATGGTTATGATGAGATTACAGAGACATCTACGGAGTAAACTTCAATCTGAACAATAATAACATCTTAAGAGTTGTATTTATTTGGCATATACTATGAAATAGTCACTGCTTTAAGCTCTCGATGTAGATAAACTCATAGATTGCCTTTCTAAATGTGCCTTGACTTCTGGTTGATTAGGAGATGGCTGCCTCTCTGAAAAATGATTGCATAAAGCCTGACTTGACATCACAGAATGAAGATACATGTGTTATTTGATTGCTAGCTATAAAACACTCATATGGTGTAAATGCTCCACTTCAGTTTCCGTGTCTGAGATTACAGTGGTAGCCATACTGATAATGTAGAGATCTGATGGAGAAATTAGACCAGGTTATATAGTACAGTGAAGCATAGCAAATGTTTCTCACATGTACTAGGGATGATTATCAAAAGGTTCCTTGTGGGAAAAATTTAGCAGCCAGTTTGTACTTCTGCAATCTCATCCTGAAATGAATTGTTCTCCTACTTTGCATTGGGGCATTGAGAATATCTGATAAATGTCTCTTCAGTTCACTTGATGCATGTTAAATCCTGCTATCTATATTTTTAGAAATGAAAAATTATCCGCACATTTTAAGTGTTTTTCCCATGCTTTATTCACAAATACTACAAGACATGAGAAGAAATAGAGATCACAGATTCTCAAAAGAACAACAGGACAGTTAAAAATTACCCCAAATATATGGTATACAGATCATAATAATAAATAATTTTGTTTAGGATCTTTCATGTTAGCCTCTTTGCAGTCAATTTTTAAAATTTAATTTTTGTGCTAATTCAAATTTGCTAAAACTTATAATTTTGGAAAAAATATACTAGGAGTTGTAAATACCTTTTAAAATCCATGTTCAAATAACTCTCAGTATTTTTTTTCTCTTATAAAAGTCAGATATGTCATAGATTGTATGATGAGACAAAAGTTAAAATGCTATGCTCTACCTTTACAAAATCCTATGGAATTGCACAATGTGGAGATACTACTTAGGTCAAATCACTTTTAAAATAAAGCATGACATGAAGAAATTTATTAAATTCAGCATAAATCAGTGAATCAATAATTCTATGTCAAAATTTTTCCCCATAGAATAACTATTTCTCAGAATGTGTTCTTCAAAGATTTTACTATAGACAGATTTATACCTCTTCTTTGGCTACAGGCAATCACTCAGCAATGTCTGAATTCCTCTTCTTTGGACTCACAGACAATCCAGAGCTTCAGATCATTCTCTCTGGTGTATTCCTAGTGGTACGCCTCAATAGCATCATGGCTAATCTCGGATTGATTGCATTAATCCAAGTCAGTCCTCAACTGCACACGCCCATGTACTTCTTCCTCAGCCATTTGGCTTGTGTTGACTTTTGTTTTACCTCCTCTGTTACCCCAAATATGCTTACAAATTTTTGGCAGGAAATTAAAAGTATAACCATCTACACATGTGCCATTCAGCTGTGTTGCTTCATCATGTTTGAAGTTTCTGAATTGTACCTGCTTTCCATCGTGGCTTACGATCGCTACATCGCCATGTGCAACCTTCTACTTTATGCCATCCTCATGCCTAGGAAACTCTGTGTTCGAATGGTTGCCTGCATATATGCATATGGGTTCTCTGTAAATTTACTCCAGGCAGTGTCGAACTTCCAGTTGTCCTTCTGTGGCTCCAGTGTGGTCAACCACTTCTAACGTGACGACGTTCCCTTAGTTGCCCTGGCCTGTTCTGACACCCACGTCAAAGAGTTATTGCCGTTAATCATTGCAGGGTTCAATACCCTTTGCTCTCTAGTGATTGTGGTCATTTCATATGCCTTCATCCTCTCTGCCATCCTGAGGATTCAGTCAGCTGAAGGAAGACAGAAAGCGTTTTCTACCTGTGCTTCCCACTTGACCTCCATCACGATATTTTATGGAACAGTTATCTTTATGTACCTGCAGCCTAAGTCAAGTCATTCTCTGCCTACAGATAAATTTGCCTCCGTGTTTTATGTGGTAGTGATTCCCATGTTAAATCCATTAATCTATAGCTTAAGGAATCAAGAGGTTAAAAATGCCCTGAAGAAAATTACAGAAAATTTGCATTTGGCTATCAAATAACCAAAGAGTCCCTAGGCAAAGATGAGCAGACTTTGGGCTTTGTCTCATGTAGACTTGCAAGACGGGGAAATGACAGAGCCACCTTCTGCACTCGGATGCTGACGCCCAGTTGGGCTGTGCTTCATACACTGTTTCATTCTCAGAATTTTCCCTCGAGAAACATTTTGTGAATATTCAGTTGTTGCATTTTAAAAGAACAAAAAAAGTGGAAATGAAGAGAGACAGGTCAATCCAAATCGTGTTCTGCATAATATGTTCAATAATTTAAGAAATGGTATGGGAGAATAGAGGTTGTATCTGAACTTTGTGTGATGTTTTGAAAATAGCATTATTTTGAAATAAATGCGTATCTTGTGTCTTATGTACCAAGTTTTATGCATCAATCACTTAGAACATATACCAACATTGAACACAAGTGTGTGTTTTCTGAAACAATAGTGGCCATTTCCTCACATTTCTCCTCTTTCTGCAATCATCTTGTCAAGCAGAGGACTCGCTGTTGGAGAGCCTGACACTGCACCCACTGGGCAGCAGCCAATCACTGCCTGTCCGACCTCTGCACGTGGTCAGGAGTTTGTCTCTTTGAACAGTTTGGATAATAACTCTGCAGTGAGCAGCTGTTATCATAGGAAAACCATTTCTGCCCCTCAGTTTCCTCCTGTGCAGCAGGCACCAGTAATTCCTTTCTCCTGGCCCAATTTCTAGTGTTGTAAGATTCTGAATGCAAAGGGCATCGCTCAGTTCTCAGCACACAGTGGGTGCTTCACAAATGCAGGCGGTTTTACTTCACTGACCTTGCTATTATATCAGGATTCCTCTTTTCACGGTAGGCCATTGGGTAGTAGTGTTCTGTGAAATAACTGGCCACATGAGATCCTTTTCTTCGATATAAAAATATGAAAATATAAAAGCCAAAGAAAGTGTCATTTCATTGTAATCTTTTAAACAATTTAATTCTGTTAAATTCATGTGTTATAAATACATATTAAAATCATCTTTTTTAAGTTTCTTTATACTAACATCTCCAAATATGCATATACTTCATGAAAAAGAAGCCAATTCTGTTTTGTCTCCCAAAGATTAGATAAACAGTTGTGAACTTATTTAGTTCCACACTTTTGAAAGTAAAGCATAACTTTCTTTTACTGAATGCATTTCTTGGGTCAAATACTAGGCAAGGTGCCTTACCTGGGATGCTTCATTTAATTCTCAAAACACTCAGTTGACATGAGTATTGAAAGAATGAAACTATTCACAGCTGTTTATGTGTTTCACTAGCACACTAGAACTGACAATGGAAAGAATCAAACATTTAAGTTCAATTTTGAGGAATCTTAAAGCTTAATTCTTAAGTGACTATCTTCTATTGCTAGCTGGTTACACAATGTCTGGATTTTCTTTTTCCAGTACTGAGTGGACATTCACAAATTCCACCTGCACACTATATGTAAATTAAAATTCTTCAGAAGTTAAAAGAATTATATATGTAAGTCTGATTTTGGCACAAAATTTGAAACTCCCACATTTTTGTTGATCTACCCTGAAAAATAAAAGAGTGAAGGGAAAAGTCATCTCACATATGCATAGGACTTTGTGACTTTGTCATCTGTTTTTCTATGATGTTACTTAAAATGTTCCATACCTACACAAACCCAGATTCTTATGCGTTCCTATACAGTTTAAGGATATTTTACTTCTATACTTTGACATCCATGGATACCCTTGTTTTATGCAAATTCCTTGGCTTAGAACACAATAATAGAACCTGTCATAACTCTGAATGACAACCTTCTCGTCTTTAAATTGAGAGGGTTAGGAGAAGTGATCGTTAGGGGTCCCTCAACTTACATATTTATTTGTATCATAAAATGTCACCAGCTGTGTCCTCTTAGTGAAATCAGTCATAGACCAATTCAAGTTCCAACAAGTACAGGAGGAAAAACTATGACTTCTGCAAGTACATAATTACAGCTGTTCTTCTCCACAGATTATAATATGACTTTAAAGGAGTTAATATATCAAACATGTATGCACTCCAACAAACTAATGCTTCAGAAATGTGTCTAAAAGAAAGTGAGAGAATTGCAGTCAACATACAAAACCTACAAGTCCTTCAAAGTATTTACATTTCAGATGTATTCCTAAAAGTCTTACACCTCTAAAACAAGTGACTTTGGAATCAAAATCTGTTTGCAAATTTTCAAAATTATCAATTTCTGTAGCATAAAGTGGGTTAAGGGCAAAATATTTATCTTCTTTGGATTCTATTTTCTACTTCTGTGCTTGGTATGGAGAGTGATTAAGAGAAGTAAATGAACTGATAAATATTTAGTATTTAGAATAAGACAAGAATAACAAATACTCACTAAACTGCAGCTATATAATTGTTTTATTTCTATTCCTGACACTACTGCAGAAATTTTGAGCTAGGTGATTTTATTTCAATTAAAGTATAAATCTTGCAGTGAGAACTCTGTTCCTTTTAGAACCCCGAAATTCACTCAGAAGTTACAGCTAAAATAGACAACATTTCATACAAAGTATAAAATTTTCAGTATCAGTATTCAAAGTCATTTGTTGTAATTTTATTTAAGCTAGGTAACTAATCAGTTGTACATACAAGCAAAAACAAGTAATCATACCAATGAAATAAATTTCATTTATGAGAAAATACACCAGGTGATGCTTCATATCACTCATTCTCTCTCAGGTTCTAGTCATTCTGCCATGGCTTGAACATCGTAATTATCTAAAATCTCACACTGTACCTAATGAAGTGGGTAAGCATTTTCCTCATTTTTTATTTAGTTGAGTTTTACATATCACAAAACCAAGAGTAAAAAACTCAAATTTGGGCAGCTGCTTTCTGAAATCAGGCATAGTTTTCATAATCCTAGATCTTAAAAATTTTGTTATCCCTTTTTTGTCTTTTATCATCTTCTGTTTTACATCCAGAGGTAGAAACACCATTCAGTGCAGACACAGAAGCCCGAGAAACACAAATATTTGTGTAAAAGCAATTAGAGACAAAACGAACTATGTTGGTTTTATGTTTTGATTGTGGGTCTGGTTTTGAGAGTTGAGTTTGGTCACCTCCAGAGTAATTTTAGAGCAGGTGTACAGTGGTGTGTGTCTGTGCAGGAAAAGGCTTAATGTCTATTTGGTACACTTGAATCTCCAAGCTCAGATCCCTGTGAAAACACAGGTTAACCTTAATGCATGATTATTGGTAGAAAGGGATTGAAAGTATATGCAGACATACAAACTTCAACACAGTCACCATTTAAGCACCATGGTCATAAAGGATTCTATGAAGCAGAGAGTTGCAGAGAATCACACAAAATGCCAGTGTTCATAGGGATGGGAGTGCATGGGATGGGGGGAGTGGGAGTATAAAAGATCAAGATGCTGTCAGATAGGTACCAATTCCCCACAATGAATGTGTTTATTATGTATCGCAAACACATACTAATAAATAGGGGAAAGAATTAAAAACTGAAAATGATGATTTTCAACTGAGTCATCAAGATGTTATCCACTGAGACTTTATTACCTATAAAAAAAGTATCCCACCTTGGACATTTCTATCTGTCACTATTGTGGTATGTGACACCACTGTGTGCCTCTGTACATGTAGACCTAGACTTGCTAGACAGTGTGGAAAACAGAGTCCCTGGGCCACCCTGTTAACCTTGCTTTAAAAACCAGAGATTTTGTTCAGTCCCCCAGTTCTAAACACACATCATGCCGGCATGTGCGAGTCACTGGCTCATGAAGTACAAACAAGAAACAATCAGCTTGTGTTGAAACCCTGAGCTATTCTTCCTAATGGCAGTAGCTATCATAATCTTATAAAATGGAAATATGGCAGGATAATGGTAAAGTGCTAGCTTAATTTTTCTTCTGAAATTCTGTAATAAGAAAAATAAACAATAAAAGTATATTAAATGGCTAAATTTTTAACTAGAACTCACGGTGTGCAAGGGTGTCTGAGTGAATAGCAGGGACCGATGATGGTATAATACCACGGGGTTACACCTAATGGGACAAAAACTCAGACGATCCACCCTGTACATTTTTAACACAACTTGTTATAAGCCATGTACTTCCAATTGCATGTGAAGATCTGACATTCAAATAATTAATTTATTACCCTTCTTTCTTAATACCCATTTTTTTTAAAGAAAACAAAACTCAGATAGACTTCAACTTCAATTTAATTTTTCATATTACTAGTTGTGTGTGCTTAGGCAATTTACAAATAATAAGCATTGATAGATGAAACCTGGCCCTCCTTTAGGTTTGTTTGACTGTAATAAGTAGTACTCTTTGATCAATGGCTCGCAGACATATGAAACCCAGACAGGCTTTGGCTCTGTCACTTAACGACTGGTAAATCTCTGCGAGTTCCAAGACCTAGTGTTTAACTTTATGTAACAAGTATTTTATAACCAGCACTTATGAAGCACTTGTAAATACCTGATACAGTTCTTATGGAGCACTTGTAAATACCTGATAGAGATCTCAACATTTCATAAACACTAACCCATGCAATGCAATTAGTTGTGTTATTTCCCAGTAAGGGAAGCAGGTTTGCAAGCCTGGGGGGTAGAGGTGTATAAGACTGCAGGGAAAACAAATCAAGGAAATAACAAGCTCCAAAGTGTTGTTCCAGAATCCAGACCTCAAATAAAACACAACCCTGCCTCGCTCAGAATAGACACGTGGGTGTTTGCCTGTTTGTGCCTGTATTTAAACACAAACCATACACAATCTGCTTGGGTCCTTGCAGACAATGTTAAAGTCTACTAAGATACTAAGGTCTATTAAATAAATAAAATCTAATAAACAATAAAGTTATATTTTTGGTTAATTGTGGAAGAATTATAATAAAATTTTTAATGTATTTTGCTTCTTTTGTTTCATGAAGCACGACATGTTTGTTTGCTTACTTTTAATATTTTTAAGGCTTTCTTTGAAGCTTCTTTCACCTCTTTGTTCCTTAGACTGTAGATTAGGGGGTTTAACATGGGGATCACCACGGTGTAAAACACCGAAGCCATTTTATCTGTGTCCAAGGAGTGGTTCGACTTGGGCTGTAGGTACATAAAGATTAGCGTGCCGTAAAAAATAGTGACAGCCACCATGTGGGAGCCACAGGTAGAAATGGCTTTGCGTCTCCCCTGGGTAGAACGGATCCTCAGTATGGCAGCAGTGATGAAGAGGTAGGAGATGAGGACGATCGAAGAGGAGCAGATCATATCAAAGCCAGCAAAGGCAAAAATGAGAATTTCTTTCATGTGTGTGTTGGAACAGGAGAGAGCCAAGAGGGGGAGGTCATCACAGTAGAAATGATTGATGACATTGGAGCCACAATAAACCAGGCGGAAGGTGATGATGGTATGGAAGAGGGCAACCAGGAAGCTGTACGTGTAGGGCACTGCCACCAGCTTGATGCAGACTCTCTTTGACATCAGGGTTGAATAATGCAGGGGTCTGCAGATGGCAGCGTAGCGGTCGTAGGCCATGGAGGCCAGAAGGAAGCACTCAGTGATCATGAAGGTCAGGAAGCAGCCCAGCTGAGCTGCACAAGCGTGGAAAAGAATGGTGTTGTGTTCCACGACAAAATTCACCATCATCTTGGGAGTAATGGCAGAGGAGTAGCAAAGGTCCACAAAGGCCAGGTGACTGAGGAAGTAGTACATGGGGGTGTGGAGTCGAGCATCGATCCTGATCAAGACGATCAAGCCAAGGTTGCCCAGCACTGTCACCAGATAGATGACTAAGAACACCACGAAGCATGGCACCTGAAGCTCGGGCCGATCCGTAATCCCCTTGAGTATGAACTCAGTGACATATGTGACATTAACTTCAGCCATCTATTAGGGCAGGTGTGGAGTTTTCTGCAGTTAAAGAATAAAGGTGACATTTCTCATGGCCTCTTCCAGTCTTTGGGGAAAAGAACCATAGCTTTCTTCTCGCCTGGAATCACGTGTAGGCAAAAGGAATACCTTAACACTCTAATGACAATTCTCCATTGTTTTTACTTTCACAGTGGTCTTAAGAAATATGTTGCTTTTTGACTTTAGAGGATAAGGGAAGAAATTTTTGATTAAAAATTAAATATTAAGAAGTCATTTGAAGCAACATTAATAGTTCAGTGTTACATCGCCACTGTCTTTTCTATGTTAAATAAACATAGCATCGTGAAAAATGTAATTCATAAATGGAACCATATTTATACTTCCCTTCTTTACAACTTTGTGCATCCTCCTATAAGATATATACAAACAATATCAAGATAATTTTATATATTAATGATGCATAAATAATTTTATGTCTTCTGTGACCTGCTCCATTTTCGGTAGTCCTATCTCTATTAATTGAATAAGTAAATTATACTATAGAAGCTAATTGAAAATTGATGAGAAACGAAGTAAAATATGTGATTTTATTTACATAGAAATTAGAAAAACATGATTTTTTCCAATTTAAAATTCCCCATGTTTTGAAGTTCATAGCCAAAAAGTCAAAAGAATTAACACAAATTAAATAGGTTATCAATTAACACTATTCTAAACTATATGTAGAGAGATATCTTTCCTCATAAATATGTGTAGATATATTACAAAGGCTTAAAATATTCAAAACATGCCATGGATACAGCTCAGTGGCCTAAGCCCCTGCCTGGCAAACATGAGTTCATGAGTTCGATCTATGGTACCAAAAAACAAACAAACAAACAAACAAACAAACAAAAAACATATACCCTAATTGGAAGCACTTGTTTATTAGTGTGTATAATTACACAGATTAGTGGGTTTCAATGTGATGTATTTATAGATGAATATATCAAACCGATCACATATCTCTTTATACATCTCTCCTTCTTCATTGTACTGATCCATTCCTCTTCAGATTTAAGTAGTTTTGTAAAAATATATACAGGCCAGAGGTGTTTTGATGTAACTTGCATAGTAATTGTAATCATTTATACCTTTGCCAGTCATTTAAAAACAGAATAGGTTCATTAAGCCCAGTATTAGTCTATTTAAATTTTATTTTTGCTTCTGGGTTTCTTTTCCATAAAGTAGAACCAAAAGTATAGTGTCTTACTCCTTAAGTTTTAGTTGCTAACATGGAAGAACAAGGCTTATAACCTTCTCTAATTTTTTATATCTTGTAGCTACATGTTGGAAGCTTGGGGAAGAAAACCAGAAGAGTTGTAGTTTACTGAAGATTTCCCAGCTTCCCACGAGTGACTATTTTGTTAAAGAGTAATCAAAATTAGGGCTTCTGTGACCTAAACTAAGGATTCCCTGAGACTTGAAGATAATCAACTTTTTCTCAGTCTTTTGATTTCAATTGGATTGCAAAATCATCATTTAAATCCTTACTGATATAATTAGAAGGCTACTGGACAATGCAAAAGTAAATTGGACCACTTTCTCTGAAATAGTGTCAGAGGAAGAGGTTTATTTATAATTTATTATAAACTTTAATTAACCAAGACCATCTGTAGAATAGAATATTGAATGGTATGTCTTTTATATGACTTCAAGGTTTGTGGAGCTTCCAAGGTTCAAACCAAATCAGTGGAAATCTTGTTGGAACAAAAATGCACCCATGAGAACATTAACTATGGGAGATTCTTACAATGGTTAATTAAAGTAGAATATTTAGACATCGCGCGGGCTTGGAATCAGGGACAAACACTAACCACCCCCACCCCTACCCCCACCCCCATCCCCCACCCCCGGTAAGCAACCTGCTGTTTCGGAGGTCTGGCTGGATTAATAGCAACCAAGGAACATCAACCAACTTTTGTTTTGTAGATTTGGCCAGGCCTCTGGGCAGCAACCCAAGCATCTCTTTATAGCAGGCAATGTAGCAAGTATGGGGGATTCTCTTCTGTCTTGTCTTTTATTATTAATAAAATATTTTAAAAAATAGACATCATATTATAGTAGAAAATAAATATTCATGGTGAAACTGTACATTAAACTAGAACTTGGATTTCAAGTTCAAAACCTTAAAAATCTCAGAAACAAAGTTACCTATGAAAGTATTAAGATGCTCATATAATAAGGTGTCTGTAATTTGGCACTGACTTTACAGTCCGGTAGCTTATTTTATCAGAATTTATGAAAAGTAACTTGCATTTGTGTACAGTAATTAGATTCTCTAGGTTGTTCAAAAACAATCATCATGTCCAACTGTAACCATTTATTCATTTTTGTGAGTCTGGTAATTTTTAGGAAAATTCTTAAAATCATTGACATAGTCTAACCACAGTTTTCTTTCATAGTTGATGTATCCTGCATCATTTCATATTTTCTAAAGAAAGTTTTGCCTGAAACTTTATTGTGCATCACAATTACCAATGATCTTCTGAGTAACCCAGTGTTCAGGGGTCCCTTACAAATCTATCAGAATGTGTTGCGGGATGGGGAATCCCCAGGTGATTTTAAAATGAAACTATGTTTGAAAGCCAGTAAAGAACAAATTCAGGGATTGAAGTGGCAAGCAGACTCATCAATATTTTCAGAATCATTTATTTCTCTTTTGGTTTTGTTGCGTAAAGCTCGACTGAACTCATTTAGTACATGACTCCACCATGCCAATGGCATTCAAATTGGGATACACCTTTCTAGTTGCATGGAAAGACTCAGAAAGGGTTAAACGGACAAAGGGTTTTTAAGAAAATCAATCTTCAGTTGCTCCATTTCTCTAACTGCTCTTTTCTGAGAGCACCTGTGTTTTTGGTTCTTATTTATCTTCTCTCTTCAAAATCCACCTTTCTTTTTGTGCACTTTCTTTCCCTTTCCTTATTACAGTATCTATTGTACATTTTGGATCTTATTACACTTTCAGTTTTTTTAATTGTTATTTATCTTTTACACTAGGGAGACAATACAACATCTAGAAATGTGAGTCTGATTTATTTCATTTATGAGTATAGTCTCAAGTTGCCTCCATTTATCTATAAAAGCCTCAAGATCATTCTTTTTATGGCTGAGTAATATTCCATTGTATAAAAGTACCACATCTCTTTCATGCATTCTGTGGTTGATGGGCATTTTGGTTGTTTCCAAGATTCATTTTTTATGACTGGATCCCGTAACTTGAATAACTACTTCTAAGATAACAATATGTAATATATTGACTAGCATTGACTTTTTACTGTTTTTTTTTAAATTCTGTATTACTTCTACCTTTTTTTGTTTTGCTTTTTAAAATAAAAATTTAAAAAATCCACCTTTCTTTAACTTTACAAATGTGTATGTGTATGTCCCATCTATCTGGAATTTGTATGATTTCTTGCACATGGGCAAGTAAATGCTTTATATGTTAAACAGTTTAAGCATTTGAGTATTTGTTTTCATCATGATACAATTAATATGACCTGTATTCTTATTGAAACAAAATTCAAATACACATTAATATCTATATTGAGAATATCTAGATATTTTCATCATTTTATAGTAAAGCATGTTTAACTTTAATTTTTCTCTCTTGAATAATGTCTAGTATCAGTCGGATGTGGTGGCACACTCCTGTAATTGTAGCACATGGGAGGCTGAGGCAGGAGTATCCTTGCAAGTTTGAAACCAGTCTGGGCTGCAAGGTGAGCCCAAGGCCAGCTTGAACTGCACAGCGAGACCCCATTTCAAAAAGACAGAAAAAGAGAAAAGTCTAGTATGTATATTTTGCCTATATTACATAAACACACTTGCACATAAACACACACACTTAAAAGTTACTAAATGCCAATATCTATAACATACAAAATTCCAGTATTTATAATGTGTAAATATTGTATCTTGCACCTATTCAAACTACTGGTGAAAAAAATCTAGATGTCAAGTATTCAAGTTGAAAAAAATATTTGCTTTTCTATTTATTTTAGCATGCACTACAATTCATCAGTAATCATCTCTTTTAGTCCTTTTGGGTGGTTGATTTAATGCCAATCGGTTTTCTCTCATTATTTCTTTTCTCCAGATACTATTATATCCATTTAGAATCAAAAACACAAGTGCAGAGCAAATTAATTTTTCTCATACTCATTTTTTTTTGACACAAAGTCTTGCTTTGTAGTCCAGGCTATCTTGGAACTCATGGTGATCCTTCTGCCCCAGCCTCCCTAGTGCTGAGATTACAGGTGTGCATCACCACGCCCAGCCCTCATACCCCAATTCTTAAAGGGCCTTACTGCTTGACAATTAAGAATACACGTGCTATTTTGTGCAGTTTAGCATCTGGCACAGCAACAATTCTCTGCACAGAAAAAGTATTCAAAAATGCAGTAAAAGAAAATGATCCTTGAGAACCCCTTACTCCTAACAACTGCGCATTTGGTCCAGTATTTCCTGAGTCACTCACTGCTGAGTGTTACTCACGTCCTAACCGGACTTCAGCAGGATTTGCAAACACTTCCCTGCTTAGCATCCTTTATTCCAGAGCTGCATCAAATTTGACTTCTGTAAAAGAACTTGTCAGACATTCTCAGGAAGTGTACAATGGATCACTCGTGTTCAGATTCAGTTGTGTATTCAGCCATAGATGATTTCTCTCAGCACCCAAAACATGAAAATAACACGGTCTTGCATAAAAATAAATAAATAAATAAAATGCTGGAAGCCCCTGTGCTGAAACCCATTTCCTAGAAGCCCTGCTGGAAACAAAACAGACTTTTTCTGAGAATATTTGGCAAATGGTATCCCAATAGATTTCTATTTCAGAATTTGAAAATTATAGTGAGTATCCATTTTTTATTTACTCTGTGTTCACTGATTCCAAAGGAAGGACTTTCTTATGTTTAAGAAAAAAAAGGAAAGAAAACTGTTTCCAGAACTTAAATGGAGAGCCATTCTTGGTGAAACACTTTTGTAAAAGAGTTTTAGGCAGGAAATCCCACACATTGCCATGTATCTCCTCCATCAGCCAAATAATAACTACTCACTTTTGAGAGTATAAGGAGAGTTAACTCTGACATTATTTGGTTGGCCTGAGGTCATGTAAAAAGGTAGAGAAGAGGGAGAGGGAGTGGGAAAAGAAGAAGAGAGGGCCAGATAGAGAAAGAGAGACAAAGACAGCAACGGACAGAGACAGAGACAGACAAAGCTGAGGATTAATGAAGTAGCAATCGCATAAAATAAGTTTGAAAGTGCACAATGAAATTAGAATGCAGTATGCCCAACGAATTGGATAACTCATGAAGAAAATAGATTTTTGCAGAGATCTGGAGTGCAGTGATGTGTTAACTATTTGCTCCATATCCAAACTCCATCTGACTCACCTCTGGCAATGAACTTGGCTTCCAGTGAGCAATTTCTGTCACCGCCGAGGTAATGTATCATCTCTCAGGTCCCACAGAGTGCAAAAGTGACTCTCTGGGGAATCTGAAAGCTGTGCTAAGTTCTTCCATGCCTCTCTGAATATTAAGATGAGCTTGACAAATTATGCTGGGGCCTTAAAGGAACTGTTTAACTATCTGTATTCCTGAAATACCTATACTTTCAATACATAATTATATATTTCTTAGAAGGCAAATATGGGTTCTACTCTTGGAAACACAATAATAAATGATAAGGTTGCAGTCATTTAGATCTAAAACCCAAGCTTTATGAAACAATAAAAACAATGTTTAAATTCTAAGTAAGAAGATCTTAGGTAAGGTACATGTATGTTTTAAATCTTGACTTCTCCAATTTTAAAGACTAATTAAAATTATATTCCTTACAATGTTTTTGTGAATATTAAATATATACATAATTAAGTTTAATGAGCCATATACATGTAGATATTTCATATATATATATAGTGCTATATATAGAGTTCAGTAATCTATAAAGTATAAGTACCAAAAGATACTTGCTTTAAGAAAGACAAAATATCATAAATAAAATCACAATTCTTCCAAAACTGAAATTATAAAGAGTTTCTCCCAGAGTTTCAGCCTCTGCCTTGGTGAATCTAGAACCCTTATTGAATATGTCTTCTGGCCACTGTGTCACCCTTAATGAATACAACTGCTGACTTCTGATGTGCCTTAGAACTCACTTGCTCATCTCTCTCTATCTGGAATATGTGTATGTGTACGTGTGTGCCAGTAACCATTCCAAGAGGTCTGCATCTGGTCACTCTGCATTCTCAGAGCTCACTGCTGCCTCTGCATCTATGACCCTCCTGATTAGTTTGCCTCTCCCTGTCTTTCATGTGCATTTTTAAATAAAAAGTAGTTTTTGTTTTTTACTTACTCTCAGTTTACAAAATTGGAAAATGTTGATTTTGTAGCACATTAGGAACTATTGGTTCATTTTCTATTGCTTTCCTAAATCAATGGTGAAACAGGAAATCTTTGTTACTAAGGGCAAACTTCAGTTTCTTCTCAATCATCAGTACGAAAAGCTATGATATATGTATTACACGTGTCCAGGAAAGTACAACTCATGGCAGTTACACAAATTCTTTAAAAACCTGTCAAAGCTTCTAAATTCTCGTAACTCTTTATTCTTTCCAATCGATCTTTTCACCCATCCCTGAGACAGGACCTTGCTTAGTTACCTGACTATATTACTGCTGATAAATAAAAAGATCTCCCTCCTTAGCTGAATAGTGCCCCTAATTGGATAATGCTATGCACTGCCTCCCTTGTTCTGACAGCACATTTTCTTTGTTTTTCTCCTGTCTCTCTGTTTTCAGATTCAGGTTCACTTTTTTCTTTAATCTATTAGTTCTTTCAGTTCCTCAATGTTCATGAACCTTTTATTGTAACCATAACTTCAACTATTAATATGTCTTGAATTTATTTCTCTTAGACACCTGCTTCCACTTAAAATTTCTATATTTAAATATTTAATGTATGGTACAATACATGGTTCAATTCTGACTCAAATTCTAAATTCCAAACACCAGTATGTTGACCTCAAATCTAGCCCTTGTCCTGTGTGTTATATATTGGTGAGTGGTCCTAGTCTCTACTACGCTATCCTTCACCTCTTGGCCTTTCTTTCTTTTGAAGATTTATGTCTAGTTTGTCCCCTAGCTGTTTACTTTGGCATGCTTTTCTTTGCATATCACTGGCATCTTCTCATCCAAATTAACATCTTTTCTGAAATTGTTAAAATTGCATTTTAATTGGCTTCAAGTAAGCATTTTGAAACACAAAAGCCCAATTGAATAACTGTACCTATTCAAACTGCTTCACTGATCTCCAGACATACTTAGAAAGAAAGTGAAGTTTCTTACAGTGCTGTAGAAAACAGAAACATAAAAGCAACACCCAGAATTTGGAGGCAGATTTCCTTTACATCCTTGGGCACTGATTATGATCATTCTCAAACTACCAGGCCCTGATCTCTGATGGTCTAGGGTTTTGATATGATGCATAAGCAGGAGATACAAGGGAGGTACAGAAGTGAGACAGGACAGCCTGGCCATTCTTCTGATTAACCAGCGGGGTGAGACCATCAGTTACAGGGACAGATTAATGATCATCGGTTACAAGACTAAATTAATGGGCACATGGCTTGGTACAACCAGATAGCCTGTATGTTTGGTTACGCTTTGGTTACAGGGATCAAGAAAGCAATTACAGAGCCATCAAGCAGTTCCAGAGCTAGGCAGCTTCAAAAGAACGGTTTTATAAAGAAAAATTTCTCTTGTACAGTTTTGCCGCTTCAAAAGTAGTCTCTCGAATTCTCCATGACTTGACCTAGGCTTTCCTTTCTGATGCCACTTTGTTCTCTCTCCTACAGAATTCTGCTACAGACTGTGCCTTCCTTTCCTTCAATGTCCGTTACTTGCAGCTCCAAGGCTGGTGTTTTTTGTTTCTACTACATGCTGCCCTTACCTCACACCTGTTTACCAACCCATACTTGGAAAATCTAAGTAAGTATGATTTGCCAGGGAAGATGTCCCTGAAAACTGTCCTGTGCTTGGGTTTCCCTTATATATTCTCAGCATGTTGCATGTCTCTTTGGAAGGAATTATCACACTTTATGATCATATACGCCTTTATGGGATTATATATTTTAAGTGTGTCTTTGAGCAGATGGTAAGTTCTAGGAGGACAGGACCAGGTCTATTTTGTTTATGATTCCTTATAATGGTTGAGGACTATCAAAACATTAAATAAAAATGTTTTAATTAACTATCTTTCCATTTTAAAGCCTACTTACTCCGTTTGAAATATAAGTTCTCACAAACACCGCTTGTACTAGATGGGACTAGCAGTATGTTTAAATCCTGTCTTAGAACTTCTGAAGGTCTTATGACTCATTAATTGCATCACCTTTCATTGAGCTTTTGGAAAGCATCTAGTTCCACGTGGCTATTTAAATTCATGGGGAAACTTAGACTCACACCATAAAACTCTCAACCTCAGCTCTGGATGAATGAAACAGCATCACACCCCTTGATAGCAGTAATATTCACAGATGTTAGCAGACACCTCTACTGAGCCAAGAGGTATTTATTTTAGCATAGTTAATCCTAGTTACATTCCTATAGTGCTAGTGCCATTATTATTCCTATTCCCAAAGGTGGAGACTGAAGTTCAGGTAGTTCACACACCTTATAAGGTCACACACCAAAAATCCAGCCACTCCACAGTGTAAGTGTTGATTTACCCCTCTCCTCTGTTCTCAGAACAGGAGAATTCTGACTCCCATGGACCGTGTCTCCCAGGAATGCTTGGTGGCGGGGTTCAGTTGGATGAAGCTGGTGGGAAACCTGTCAGAAACTCAGAGGCAGGAGGCGAGGGAAGTCGAGGGACTTTTCCCTGCTTAGTCCTATGTCTTTCACAGGAGCTGCGTCCCTTTACTCAGCCCCGCCCCACCCCCCAGGCAGCCTCAGCAGTCCAAGTCTGGCTCGCAGTGGGCTCCTACTTCTCCCCGTGTCCCCTCAGCCATCGAAGTGATGACAGGGTTGCACTACTATAAGATCCCTCCCTTGTCCCCTGTGATTTATGTGAGGTGTTGCAGGTCAAGTCTTCTCAGGAATTTGGTACATAATATCCTGCAGTCACTAAAATCCATCTCACCTATTGCTGATTAACTAAGCACTTCAATCATTTCCTAGGAACAATATCACCTCTCTGTATTTGGGTGAGAGAAAAGACATTTTAAGAACTCTGGGAAAAATGCAAATATTCAAGACTTACAAAATTGAGGATTGTTTCCCTGAGAAATTAGGAAATGCTCTGTAAAGTGGATTTGTTATCTGTTGAAAGCATTAATCTCCACGTTGCATGTATGTCCACGTAATGAATATCACTTACGTGAATTGAGATACGCAAGGACGTGAAGGACGAAGCATCCGCTGACAAGCTGTGAGGCGGTCAGTCCGTCAGCCTCACGTTGCTGTAGTGAAATATGCGTCAGTGAACTCACCGAGATAACTGTCTTATAATGACTCATGGTTTTAAATATTACAGTCCAAGGTCAAGTGGCCCCCTTGAGTTGATCCTCTGAGGAGGGTGGCGCATGTTCCCAGGAGCGTGCTGCAGGGTACATTGCTCCCTTTAGGATCTAAGAAGTCACAGCGGAAAGGAGAGGAGACTGGAGCTCAACGGTCCTCATCAGGGTCGCCCGCCCAGGGCCGAGTCCTCCCGGAGCTCCTGACTTGTACAGTCCTGCGCCCCCGTGAGCACCAAGGCCGGACGCCAGGCTCACACTGTGCGGGCCCCGGGGGACCGCAGTGCGGGAAATACTGTGAGGCCTGAGACTGACTTCAGTGACAGCAGTGGGGGCTGTGTGACCGTGGACTGAGAAGCTGAAGCCAGGCCCTTGTGATGGGAAATTATTAACTCAACTCCCCTACTTTTGTGCTTCTTGAAAAATTGCAAAAGGAATCCATTTTGAAAGCTATATTATGCAATAAAAAATAACTAGGGTACAGAGACATTTTTAAATCAAAAGAAACAATTTTAAATAGTTATATTAATCTGGGGTTTGGAGTACCAGTGATTACCTATTAAAAGTATTACTATATAGGCTGGCAAATCTGAAAAAAAAAAAAAAAGACACAGTCAGATTCCAAAGAAAAAGTAAAAGAAGATGTTTCACCATGAATGTGGTCAGTCAAATCCAGGGACATCAACAAGTCAGGATATTGGAGCTTCACTAAAAATGCAATCCCTATTTACTGCAGACAATTTTTTTTAAATGTAACATGGAAAATCTTAGTATTGTGTGCGATCTCTTACAAGATGAGTGTTTTGAATTAAGACATACACCAATATTATTCAAATAATGACACTTGATAACACTGTGTTGCTTTCCCATGCTTGGGTTTGAATGACTTTTAAATTATTCTGTCATTTAAAAAAATGAAAGAAAGAATAAAACTGTAAAAGGATGAAGAGGAAACTGATTTGCCAAAATATTTAAAGCACCAGAAGTAGGTGAACGAGGATGTCCAAG
>RJWM01016155.1:0-46073 GCA_004363535.1 Dasyprocta punctata | reverse complement strand
TTGTATTCTGGATTAAAGTCAAGGTAGAATATCCTGAGACTGTCACAAAAGCACTGAAAAGCCTGCTTTCATTTCCAACATCCTAAAACAGGGTTTTCTGCAGTGGCAGCAGCTAAAGTGAGGTCACAGACATAAACATTGCACTTTGGGTGTCACAGTCTCCTGTTGTTCCCAGATAGGACCAGCTAGCTGCAAGACAGCAAGCTCAGGGCTTCCACAGATTCTGCAATACGGTGTTCTGTATAATTGTTTCATTACATATTATAATGCAATAATAATGATAGAAATAAAATGTACAATAAATGTAATGCACTTGAATCATTTTGAAATGATCCCTCTCCACCCCATTCATGGAAAAATTATCTTCCACAAGACTAGACCCATGTGGTACCAAAAAGTTTGGGGACCACTACCATATAACATCTAAAGATAGTTTTACATCAACTGGTTTCGAATAATGTATAGAAACTTTTCTTTGGGGACTGTAATCAGGTTGGACAAATTAAAGAAATAGAAAATCTCATTCTTCTGCTTTATCCAGTCTCATCCTCTTCCACCTTAATGCCTAGTTCTAGCTAAGGAGGAAAACTATGTGAAGGAATTTCACTGAGGTCACAGTGGATTTGTGGAATGCTTCCTAAAACTTTTACATTGTGGGGGAGAGAAAGAGAGAGAGAGAGAGAGAGAGAGAGAGAGAGAGAGAGAGAGAGACGAAAATACTTTTTAGTGTGTCCAACTCTTCTCAGTCTCCCTTAAAATCAAACACCTGTATTTGAAGACTGATCTTGTAAGGCAGCCAATGACTCAGGCTCCCTTGTTACTTTGACTCACATTAGTTTTTACCCATTAGGTGCCATTAAAAGGTAATTAGATTAGTAGTTTGCACTTCAGAAAATCATGAGCTGCTCCACAGCAATTTACTGTCTCTGGGTAGCAAGCATTTCTCCTTAACTTTATTTCTGCAGGCATTTTTCTTAAGTGCACTCATTACTTCTCCAAATGGCAGGTATGTGACTTGAGTTATCAAAACTTATCTAAGCTTGTGTAATTCATGACCAAGGCTAAATGCCTGTGCGAGGGAGTGAGTCATTCCTTTGTGGTGACAACCTGCCTAGCCAGTAAGGTAAACTATCTGAAGATAGATCACCCTTCAAAATATTTTCTTTTATCGAATCAACTTTGATCACATTCATCTTGAGAATTAGACAACATACAAACCATCACTAACCCACAACTATTATTTTAATTTTGTTAAAGCTCAGAGCTGTCATTTTGTGAATAACATAGCATCACAAACCCTGGCAGGGGGTGGAAATATTTCTATTGTCTCTAATTTTGTGTAGGATTATGCCTAACTCTGTGTTAGGATGCTCATCCAGGTTGGTGGGCCGGTGGGATCACTGAGAACTCTCAGGGTTTCACATCAACTTCCCGTTAACTTCAAGAAAAGTAATAAAGAATGATGAACAAAAAATCAGGTACTAGTCTGAATGTTTTTTCAGGTACAAATAACGTGTTTTTTACTCTACTGCTAATACATCTTTTACTTTTTTGTGTATAATCTCTTAATTATTTTAGTAGTACAAACTATTAATCTAATCTCCTTTAATTACTCTTAGTTATCTCTAGAAACATCAGTTTTATAGTATTTTGCATAAAGACAAGAAAAGATAATTCAGTCTTTCCTCAATCGTATCTTATTGAAATATGTAGAATTCAATCACTCAAAAAAAATTCTGTTTCCATAACTTGTTCCTAACATAATGAAATTTTAGGGATTACTACTGAATTTGAAAAATCTCTACCCAATTCATCCATCAATTTGTAAGATTTACAGCCATTATTGAGTACATTTTTTGATAGGGGAGTAGTTTGTTTTGACTGAGAATCAATAAAAGAGCAACCCTCATAATTTATATATCTGATTATTGAAAGACTCTTTCATAGCCTAATTTATATTTCCAGATGTTTAAAATCTCACTTCTTTTTCACCACCCACATTGTTTTGGGACTAGCAATTGTTGCCACTTTTTTGTAATATTCTGGGGGAATTATCATAGATGGTAAGAAAAAAAACCAAACAAACAATGTCTGACCCTTCTCTTTTCCCTTGACCAGCCAGAGGGGGCATTATTAATCCGGCAGCTACCTCACCAGTCTGCCTTTCTCTCCCTCATCATGTGGAGGGTGCCCTGGAGACTCACCCAGTGTCTTCCTACCAGTTCTGTAGTTGCTCTGCTATCGGATTTGCAGCTCAGTCAAAAGCTGCAAACTTCATCCCCCACTCCCTGTCACTTCAGTTTCTGCTGCACCTCCATGAGGAAGGGCTGGAAAATGGTGCCTGATGAAGAAGATCAGGGAGAGACTCTGACTTATTGCTGATGTCCCTGCATGTCCCAGAGCCCAGTGGGTCATGATTGGCATGGCTCATCCTTTGCTGAAGTTTACAAGGGCAACTGGGAGGCACAAAGAACTGAAAAACTGAGAGTTAAATGACACTGGTGCTCAAAGCTGGAGCCACTAACATTAAAGAAGTTACACTTTGCCAATTTGTGATTTCTATCCAAACTGAGAAAAAGAACACTCAGTTGCTTGGTAGGAGATTTTCCTAGAAACAAATCTTATGCAGTGGGGAAGCAGTGATTTTACAATTCATAAGTACATTCCACTGAAGTGAACACCCCTCACAGCTTCTCTAGGACTTCCTGCCAAGGGGAAGTGTGACGAAATTGCAGTCAAAATGACAGTAGTTCTTAACTGATTGTAACAAAAATGTTTTACTTCAGCTAATTTTGCAAAAGTGTGTACCCATTTGACTGGGGATTCATCTTCATTAGCTTCAGTGTAAATTCATCTCTTGTCACCATTACAATAGAAAAACTGCTCTTCTCTAAGTCTTTAGTATTTGTGGAGGAGACCGAAATATAGGAGCCATGTTGCATGGCTGTACTCATCCATCCCATGACATAAACATCTGAGTAAGAGTGAGAGAAAATAGATGTTTACTCTTCTGTTAGTACGTCTCTGAGGTACCAACTAGTGAAACTAGTGGTGATAGTGGTTATATGACCTAATTAAGAAACTCTTAAATTTAAAATCAGTGGGATGTCTTACAATTTTACAGAAGAATATTTTAAAGGCCATTTTCAAAAATAATAAAAGTTTAATATTCAGCCTAAAGTGTATTAGGTAAGAGGGTTTAATTTTGATCCTAAAGGAAAGTGGGAAAGATTCAACATAATATCCACAAAGATGAGGTGATTAACATAGCAGTACAAAACCCAGCAGAAATATTTGTAAAAAAAAAAAAAAGAGTAAACATCACTCTGTACATGTCCCTTCCTCTTAGGGAAAAAGTTATTTATGTACAGTAGAAAATCTGATGGGTTATTTCCTTTATGAAGGAGATGGCAGGTGGCTGCCTTTTGGAGTGTAAAAAACGAGTAGAATCATTTGGATGCAATTCTGAAAAAATTAATCAAGTGACAAAAATAAAATAGTGAATAATTTTCTCTACCTCTTGGAAATTTGGGGGCATAAATTTAGGAAAGTATTGGAAAAATGGGAGATGATAAACTTATGTCTCCCAGGAATAGTAATTGTTCACATAAAAATACATCAATTTTATTATTTAAGAATATAGTAAATGAAAAAAAATAATATAGAAAATGAAAAGATTTCTCTTTCTAAAAGTATTTAATATAGATTTCTTTTTTGTGTGGTTAATTACCTGTGTCTTTGCAAATGACTCATGCATAAGTCATAGCAAGTACATCATATACAGTACAGAAATATTTCCTTGTAGCCCAAAGAAAATTGAAAAAAGACTAGTTTTCTAATTGGTGTCAGTTAAAAGTGTGATAAACTCTTTTTGATATTTTTATACAGAGAAGTGTGTATGTGTGTGTATGTGTGTGTGTTTTCAAACCAATAGACTAAAATATGATAGCTCGTTTTATTTCTACTTTTTTCACCAACTTGTTTTTTCATTTTGGAAAAATTATTTGAATTGAGCTTCAATTTTTTCATTAATTATGAAGACTGGATTGCATAATATTTTAAAGTTACATTTTATGAGTGTGTGTGTCTGGTGGAATATTAGTATTCTCTTAATGCTAATAAGAATGAAACAATCTAGTCTACTGAAAAATGATAATAGCGAAACAAAATGAAGATAACTTTTCATAACTAAAGTAGCTAATTAATGAATATTAATGGACCCCAATATTCTTTCAGTGTTTTATCCGATGCTCTCATCATCTCTGTCTTTCATAATTTTCTGCCTCTTTTCTCCCCTCCCCCTTGGCAGATGATCTTATCTCCTACTGCACAGTAAAGCCTTCAGACTTTATTTTCTCACCACTAAAGCTAAAAACAGTGCTAGCCTTATAACACTTCCTTCTCTCTTCTTATTCTGGTGTATGAAATGTTGCTCCTCCAATAAGGAGCACATCCTTCCACTTGGGCTTTTAGCCCCCTCCCTCTCACCTCAAGAATGTTCGAGTCCCTTTCTTAGTCAAGTTGCTTCACACATTCTTATAGCCTCACATCTTGCCCATTTATTCACAAATACCTTATGAATATGTCCAGCACTGACTCACCTGAGGTCCAACTTGGTTAAGTGATTGACTATATGATTATTACTGTTTCTTATGTATGCAAACTTAAGTCTATATGAAGCCAAACTCTCAATCCTACCTTAACCTCTCAATCTGGAAACACCACACCTTACTTGGTCTATGTGTGGGGCTTCCATGATTTGCTCAGTTGAGAAACCTCAGTACTATCCTGATTCCTCTTCTGCCTACCACCAGCATTCAAGCCAGTCGGCCCTGTTTCTCCTCTCTCCTAATGATGTCACAGGACAGGTCACTTTTTCTGTCTCTAGCATGCGCATTCTGGTCCACGTAGCTGTATTTTATCATTTGGGCTTTTGTAGTAGCTTAGGACCTCCTGTGCGTCCACTTTCATTTCTTTATGTCTTACTAGCCTGCCAGCATTGAGAATATTCAGTAGTAATGTTTTCGTTATTGAAGTAATACAAAGTGTACAAGGAATTCAGAAAGATACAAAGAAAAATGCAAAACTCTCCTTAAATTCCACCACTGAAAATATTAAATGAATGCTGCTGTAAACTTCTGTCTATTTTTTAAACTCTCAATATCTTAGGTTTTTAATACTTTGCTTTATTAGTCATTATGTTTTAGATTATGTATTTCAAACATTGTCTACTGATTTCCCACCATGGCAATTTGGATTTGCTTTTCTTTACTCCCTTGTCTTTGCTCCCTCATGGAGATTATTTCACTACTAGTTCCTCTTTTGATTTTTGTATGTCTAACCGTATATATTTCTCTTTATTTTTTATTTCATTAATTAAAGACAATCTACCTTGATGCCTTGCTTTGTGAGATTAAACTGTCAATGCTTCACTTTTTCATTTGTTTACTTTGCAAAATTTTTTATTCTTTTACCATCCAATGACAAATACATAAAATTTTCTGTAATTGCAGTTAAGTTTTCCCCTCATTGGCTGTGTTTAGATTTTAAAAGTGGAAAATCAACAAGCATCTACATTATCGTTATCATAGCCACGTGAATGTGGCTCATCTTGGAAAAAAGCAATGATTGCACAACAGCACACAATCTTCGTGCACAATGCTTCTCCCCTCCAAATTTCTACTCTCCATTTTTTTTTCTTTAGAGCCAGTCCTTAGGTTTGTTCTTGTAGTTTCAAGGTTATTAACAATCTATGGAATGCCACTTACCACCATACCTTCATGTATACCTTTTTTATAGATGGCCTTTTATTTCTGGGCCCTATTTTGGGAGTGATTGTATTGCACAGTGGGTACCTTAGAGTTTCCTTTTTGATTATCTTGGGCTGGAGCTGCTGATTACTGCATTCTATGCCTTTCTTGTTCTTAGTCTCTTTCTTGTTTTCCATTTTAAGTAAACTGATGAAAATACAGGTGTATGACAGATACATTTTCTGAGTCTTCAGACATTTGAAAATGTTTTTATTCTATCATTTTACCTGATTAATAACCTGGGAAGTGGGTAAAGACTTTAAAGTTCAAAATTAGTTTTTATTGGTCTCTACCTCAACCTGATAAAAGCCATATATCATAAACCAACAGCCAACATATTATTAAATGGAGAAAAACTGAAAACTTTCAACCTAAAATCAGGAACAAGACAAGGATGTCCATTATCACCACTCCTACTCAATACAGTTCTGGAAATATTAGCCAGAGCAATTAGACAAGAGAAATAAATAAAAGGAGTAAGGATAGGAAAGGAAGAAGTAAAATTATCATTATTTGCAGATGCCATGTACTCTACATAGAAGATCCCCCAAAATCAATTAGAAGCCTTCTAAATGTAATAACCAAATTCAGTAATGTTGCTGGATACAAGCTCAACACTCAAAAATCAGTAGCATTCTTGTACACAAACAACAAAGTCACTGAGAGAGAAATAAGGGAAAGCACACCATTCACTACAGCATCCAAAAAAATGAAATACTTAGGAATCAATCTAACAAAGAAGTAAAAATCTATACAGTGAAAATTACATTACCCTGAAAAAGGAAATTGAAGAGGATTTCAAAAAATGGAAAGATATTCCCTGTTCATGGATAGGAAGAACAAACATCATGAAAATGGCCATTCTTCCAAAATTGTTATACAGATTTAATGCAGTTCCAATCAAAATACCACTTGCATACCTCACAGAGCTAGAGAAAGCATTCCTGAAATACATCTGGAGCCAGAAGAGACCTAGAATAGCAAAGGCAATTCTAGGCAACAAAGGGAAGGCAGGAGGTATCACAATCCCTGACTTGAAACTATACTACAAAGCTACTGTGGTAAAATCAGCATGGTACTGGAATCAAAACAGACCTGAAGATCAATGGAATAGATTAGGAGATACAGCCACAACTACAAACACTCTCAGCCACCTCATCTTTGACAAAGGGGCCAAACATGTACATTGGAAAAAAGATAGCCTTTTTAACAAATGGTGCTGGAAAAACTGGCTTTCCACATGCTGTAAACTAAAACTAGATCCATGTCTATCACCATGCACTAAACTAAAGTCAAAATGGATCAAAGATCTGAATACTAAAACAGAGACAATAAATTTGCTGGAAGACCAAGTAGGTAAAAATCTTGATGACATAGGAGTAGGCAGAGAGTTCATGAACAAAAATCAAACTTCACGGGAAACACTTCCCAGAATCAACAACTGGGATCTCATCTTACTAAAAACTTTTTGCATTTCAAACGAAATTTCCAAAAGAGTGAAAAGAAAACCCACGAACTGGGAAAATATCTTAGCCAACTGTCCATCAGACAAAGGACTTCTATCTAAAACATATAAAGAATTTTAAAAAATTAGACTCCTAAAACTCAAGGACCAAATCCAAAAATGGGCATCTGAGATGAATACACACTTCTCAAAGGAAGAAATACAAACAGCAAGTAAATATATGAAAAAATGTTCAACATCAATGGTCATTCGGGAAATGCAAATTAAAACAACACTGAGATTCGATCTCACTTCAGAAAAAATGACCCAGATAAAAAAATTAACCAATAATAAATGCTGGAGGGGCTGTGGGGAAAAAGGAACTCTTCTCCACTGTTGGTGGGAGTGTAGACTGGTGCAACCACTGTGGAAATCAGTGCGGAGATTCCTCAGGAAACTAGGATTAGAGATCCCATTCAACCCAGCTATTCCACTTCTGGGCATTTTCCCAGAAGAATTGGAAACATCATACCGCAGTGATATTTGTGCCCCCAATTTTATAGCACCCTAATTTGTAATAGCCAAATCTTGGAAACAACCCAAGTGCAAATCAATCAAGGAATGGATAAAAAAAGATGTAGTATTTTTATACAATGGAGTATTACTCAGTTATCAAGAAAGATTGCATTGAGTCTTTTATAAGTAAATGGACATGACTTGAAACCATACTCATAAATGAGATAAATCAAACCCACAGGTGTAAATACCATATTGTCTCCCTAGTGTAGGAGACTGAAACAGTATATATGATCCAAAATCTACAATAAATACTGTGTAAGGGTAAGAAACTGCTCAAAGAGCAAAAGTAATTGCGAAAGGGAAAAGGAGGAAAGAAGGAAGGGAAAAGGAAAAAGACATAAATCTGTAGATATGTATATGTAAGATAACTACAATGACTATAATGCTAACTGTATTAGTTATTGAGAAAGAACGGTTAATACTCATATGATTAGATCAATTTTACATGTCTATATCTGTTAATCTAAACAACCATGTTGAAGGTAACAGTATGCAATATTGCAACCATTGTTAAGTTCCTATCATCTTGTTTTGTAAACCTGTAATGTTACTGTTGTGGATTTGCTGTTGTCGTTTGTTTGTCTCTTTTGCTTCTTGTCTTTCTTTTCTGTGTCTTTTTTCTCTTAGATAAAAAAGAAAAGAAAAGAAAAAAATTAGTTTTTATGACTTTTAAAGATGATGCTGCTTGCATGCTGGAGGTTACTATATCAACTCTCTTTGAAAACTTTTCAGGTCTTCTCTTTAATGTTGGTGTTTACAAATCTCTCAGTATCATGTTTGGAATGAGTATTTTTTTCATTCATTGTGCTAGTCCTTTCCTGGGCCTTTTCAACCTGAACACCTTTAACTATCATCAGCTGTAGGATGTTCTTCTCTATTTTTTTTATACATTTCTTTACCCTCGTTTCAGTTTTTCAATGGTCTTTTTCTAATTTTTCAAGTGTTATTTCCTGTCATTTCATTTTTTCCATAAACTTATTCTTGCTGTGTGTGTTTGTGTGTGTGTGTGTGTGTGTGTGAGAGAGAGAGAGAGAGGGAGGGAGAGAGGGAGGGAGGGAGGGAGAGAGACAACATCTCACGTGTTTGGAGTATTTTAAAGACTTTTTTCTACTTCTAAAGTTATTTTTGTTTCCCTGCAATATCTTATCATGGACTTGTTATTTAACTATTTTTCTCTCAAATGCCAGACAACTCAGTTATTCATTCCTTTTGAATAATGGAAATAAGGGCCCCCTCCCTGGAATGATTCTATATTATGGTAACGCTTTAACTATGCTCACTCTGTAAGGGCCCCTCCCCTTGCTCCTGGAGTATTTCTATATTATGATAAACAATTCCTTTGTTTCCACAAATCTGTTCAAGGCTAGCCTGCTTCTAATATGTGACCTAATGCATGTAGCCAATTATGTAACATTTTGTCGCTTGCTTTGTACCTCCCACTTATAAATTCTATATAAACTAATGTGTCTCTGTAAATTCAGTGCTGTTGCCTTTGTGGAATTAATCTACAAGACTCTGCTGGCATGCAGATACCACAGTCTGCTGGTGTAAAGATTAAACGCTGCCTCTTAGAATAATGGAAAAGTGAGTTGAAAATTATGAATAAATTGTGTTCTAAAACGTTATTGAGTAGTGAGTTGCCCCTCAGTCTGAAAACTCCCTAAATCAGGAGAATAGGCTTTATCCAAGGTGTCAGCACCACTACTTTAGGGCTCCTTGGACTATTTAATTTCTTTTGAGAAGAAATACTCTTTTTAGTTTTGCTTTAGTCTTTGGGTTGAATGAGTAAGGGACATGGATAACTATTTTATCTCCACAATTTCAAAAATACATTTCTTTGTCTTTTTCTTGGCCTTAGTCACCTGTCATATTAGGTTCTAAGTGTACAGGAAGTGCCCAATATGCATTTCCATTTTTCTCCTTTTTGAACTTCTGGAAACTTACTGAACTCTTTTGCCAACTGATGACCCTGATTTTCTCTTTGATCTGATTTTTACACTTCTAGTATCACTTGGATCCAGTGCTGGGAGAAGTGATCAATATGTCTGCAATCTGTCATTCTGTTTTTCATAAATAGTGACAAACTGAATTTTCCTTGATATTAAGACACTCAAACTGTAATTCTCACTCTTGTCCTTAGTCCTATGCATAAGTGATTTAATGCTCATGATCAATTATGGCCACATCTTCATTCTTAAATTCTATTTTTTTTTTTTTTTTTGTGGCACCGGGGATCAAACTCACAACCAGGCAGGCACTTAAGCCACTGAGCTAAACTTCCAGCCCTCTTAAATTATAATTTTTGATTCTCTTCTTGTTGTATTGATTTTAGTCAAAGTAGTTTATGAAAAGTACTTTGTAATTACAGTATCCCCTAAATTATTTTATGCCTGATGAGACTGTGTGTCTACTACCTTTCAACCTGAAGAACCAGTTGGCTGGTTCTCTATTATAATGTTGTGACATTACTGTCTACAAGCTACATTCAGTGTAGCAAGTCACCATTTAATTTGTTTTTTATCCTGGGATTAATTAGATTCCTTATTTTATCTCCCTCAAAAAAGTTAAAAATGCTATAGTCTTTGCTTGTATTCTTTCATATTTAAGAATATGGAACCTTGGTTTAATACATATTATTGGATCACATTTCTTTTTCTTTAGAGTTTGTTAGATGTCACATCATTGTCTGGTAATCTAGAATATTACTCCAGGAAAGACTTAGATCAGTCAGTTTTTTCCCAATTATGAGAGACAATTTGTCTCTGAATGGTAAAAGTATTATTTTCTTATCTTCAAATTTCATAAAATATAATTTAGAATTGACAGTGTTGAACATATTTTTGTCTTGGACTATGATATGTACTTTTAAATTGCAGAGGGTCTTATTCTTGCATTTCAGGATTATTTTTCTATTTTCTATTGTAATACATTTTCTGATTCATTGGCTGGTGTTTCAGTTCAGGGATACTCACATTCACTACACCTTGCATAATGTCGTAATTCCTTTGGAATTTATTGCATTATGTCATCTGATGATCTCTTGTACTGCTCTCAGGCCTGTCCTCCGAATAACCAATTTATTGTTTCATCCATGTCCATTCAACGCCTTTCCTGTGATTTATTTATTAGCTTTATAATGGTGTTATTTTATTTTCAATTAATTTTCTTTTATTTTGAATTTTCATATTTACCTCATTCTGTGTTGCTCTTATTGTACACTTGAGCTAATGCTCTATTTATGTTATTAATAACCTTTCCCATAGTGTACCCAACACCCACAGTTTAAAGGAAGAGAGGCATAATGTGACTAAGTTTGAGAGGATTCTAAGCATGACTGGCTGGCTGCATGAAGACGCTTAGTTCATGGTGTTCAGGACGCAGAGAAGGGGGCCAGCACCAGAGAGCATGGAGAGAGGAGCCAGACACAGACCCAAGGCCGTGCCTCCAGGACCCACACCGACACCTCCAGAAGTGTGCTCCGCTGAATCCTGGGGCAGATTCCGGTGCTAACCAACTCCAGCCTAATTGCCACAACACGGGTGAGATGTCTCCCTGTGTGCTTTAGGCCCTGGTTGCTAGTGAGTTTCTTTCATTTGTATTTTTTGTTCTGCTTGCATAGCTCTCACGTCATTATTTTTTCATCTTGTTCATATTTTCAATGAACCCTCTATGTAGACCTGGTTTGGTATAGACTGGGTGAATTCTTCCACAGTCCTCCTGCATATTCTCTGAGTCTGAGGATCTTCATCTGCAAGAAACAGCCTGAAAGGTTATTGATTTCTACTCTCTTTTAAGAATCCTGAGGATTTATGCATGTGCTGGCAGTTAGGAAGGAGTATGGGGAAAGCTACACTGAGACTGGTGCAAACTAGTAATTCAAATATTCTATATCATTCTAGCTTTTTCTATTTGATCAACTTCTATTAAAGTGTCTAACATCTCCCATCCTAGCTCTAGAATTGTCACTTTTACTGGTTAATTCTGCCAATTTGCTCTGTCTGGTGCAATCTTATGTTTAGGTGCACATAAATTAAAGATGATTTATTGTCTTGGGGATTGTTCGCTATTACTTTGTAAGGTATCATACTACTAAATCTATGTAGTCTTTTTTTATTTTAAAGAGAGAAAAACAAAATGAAACAAAAAAATACAAGAAAAACAAGAAACAAAAGAGACAAATAAACAACAATAGCAAAAAAACCAAAACAGTAACAATTTAGGCTTTCAAAATGAGGTGGTAGGAACTTAACAAAAGTTGTTATTTTGCATAGTTATCTTCAAAAGAGTTACTCAGATTACCAGATATAGACAAGCAAAATTGATCTAACCCTATGAATGTTAACTGTTTTGTTCCAAGAACTACTAGAATTGATAGTACAATCATCTGAGCTATTTTAAGTGTGCATATACAAATTTATATCTTTTTTCTTTTCCCTTCCTTCTTTTCTCCTTTTCCCTATCCAAGTTATTTTTCCCCTTTGAGCAGTTTCTTACCCTTTCACAATATTTATTGAAGACTTTGAATCTTATCTGCTCTTTCCATTTCTTACACTAGGGAGACAATACAGTATTTACACACGTGAGTTTGATTTATTTAGCTTATGAGTATGGTCTCAGGTCACATGCATTTACCCATAAAAGCCTCAATGTGATCCTTCTTTATGGCTGAGTAGTATTTCATTGCATAAAAATACCACATCTTTTCTTTTCCCAGTTATCCCACTTTTGGGCATGTTCCTGGAAGAATTGAAAACATCATACCACAGTGATATATGTGCACCCACATTTATAACAGCACAAATTAACAATAGCCAAATCTTGGAAACAACCCAAATGCACATCAACTGAGGAATGGATAAAAAGATGTGGTATTTTTATACAAAATCTATTTAGTCTTTTTAAAAAAAACTTTATGCTCAAATTCTCCATTTGGTATGAAGCTTTTAGCATAACCAGGAGAAAGCTGAACTTATTGTATTGTTACCTCATTGATAATCTCTGTCTTTTCATTGGAAAGGTTATGTATATTCACTCTGCTATCTTACACATCTGGGCTAATTCATGCTGCCTTTTTCTGTTTTTTGATTACCATTCATTCTCCCTTCTATTAGATTGATTAAGGTTTTGTACTTATTTCTTCTTTTTCTTCCTTCTCTTCTCCTTTCTCTTTTTCTTCCTCTAAATCCTCTTATTCTTCCTTCATCTTTTGATTGATCTAGTGGTTTGGATAATATCAGGGTAATTTCTACTTTGGTGTTGGTGACCTGAAGGTTTTCCTTTATTTTTCTTTTATGCTTAACAAATACGTAGAGTTGAACATAGTCATAGCAATGAATTTTCATAAAATAAATACACCTCTTAGCTATAACTCAGATCACGAAGTAGAACATTGCCAGTACCTCTAAGTCCACTTCATGCTCTTCCCAAACTTTCTCCTTCCCTTCCTAGGGTTAGCCGCATGCTGTATTCATCACCACAGATTAGCTTTGCTTGTTTAAACTTCTACAAATGGAAAGACACAGTACAAACTCCAGGTGTCTGGCTTCTCTAGTTCAGTGTTTGCTGGTAGACTTACGTTGGTGACCAACTTATTTTCATTGTTGGAGTCCTGTTTTAGTGTACAGTTAACTTATCTATCCTGCTTCTGCTGGACATCTGTTTCCTTAGATTTTACCTAGTCTGATAATTCTGTAGTTGTAGGTACATGGTCTCCAATTTCCTGATGAATAATGTTGACTCCACTATATGTTTTTTATTCATTTATACACTCTCTCAAAATACCTGTTTAATGTTCAATTCTTTGCCAATTTTTCTGTGGGCCATCTGTCTTTTATATTGCATCACAGGAACATCTTATACATTTTGGGTAAGAATCTCCTGTGCAGTAAATTACTGAAAGTATCTTCTCTCATTTGTGTCTTTCTCTTTCACTCTTGTGCTCTTATTTTTTGACAAACAAAAGTTCTTTATTACAATTATGCCCGGCTATTGATACTTTTCTTTAAAAGTTATTCATCTACCTTAAAATCATGAACATATTCTCTGTTATCTTCTTAATATTTTATTGCTATTTTCCTCATAAACACGTTTTACTTCCCACTCTCCAAGTTGTGTCTATTGTACTAAACTAAATTAACTATTGTAGCTTTGCAATACATCTTTATAACCCTGAGAGCAAGACCTTCGATTTTGTTCTTTAAAACTATCTTTTCTGGTCTTGTTCTTTTACATTTCAACATGGATGTATATTATTTAATTTGTAAATTTCATAAAGATACTTTGAAGAGTTTAACATATGAAGCTGCAAGCCATAAATCAATAATAATCTATCATTTAAAAATATCTGAATTAACCTAGCATTTCAATATTCCCCTCAAACCTAAGCTCATACACTTTCCTTCATTATACGCTGAGGAGAGCCATTCTAGCTCCTTGTTGGGTGTGGCATTCTAAGTTTCTGGTTTTCCTTACTATGTAGGATGTAGTTTTCTGTTGTTTCATGGTGTCTGTTGTTGCTGGTGAGGAACCTATTTGTTTAATTTTTGATTTTCATGTACATAGTATTTTAGTCACATACAGTTTTTGCTAATGGGCAAATATGTTTCATTCCTAAATTATTGCATGGAAATCTATGAGCTGAAGCACTTTTTGATTCTAGGTGACATCATGACTTGGTTTCTTTGAATTTTACCCAATTAAAAAAGAAGTTTTTGATGTAAAATGAAGCTTTTAATATAAAAATAATAAATTATGTAATCTACAAAAAGGAAAAGGAGGCAGTAGGAGAGGAAGAAGGCAGGAGAGGAGGAGAGGAAGGAGGAGGAGGAGAAACAGCAAGGCAGGAAGGGCTATTCACTCCAGTACCTCAGCCTTAGTGAGTATTTGGGGACAATAAATGAACGAATGCAGACCTGAGGCTCCCTACAGTGCTGGTTCGTGTCCTCGAGTGGAAGGGGTGGGCGGGCAGCCTGCGGGCTGGGTGGAAAGCTGGGGCTCACAGGCACGGGAGTGGCTGCTGTCAGAGTGGGGAAGTGAAGGCCTTAGTCTAATTGTCAAGGTGTTTGTTGTTTTATAACCTGGGTATAAAAAACAGTGACTTCTTTTTCATTTTGACATTTTTATGTGGTTGGGAGTTTTCCGAGTCACATCAGACCCATGATGGCAGCTCAGCCGTGGCTAAACGACCCGCGGCCCAGTTTGAGCCTATTAGTCAGCTCCGCCTGCCACTTGGGGCTGAGGAGTGAGTCTGGTGGGGCGAGGCGATGTGGGGGTGTCCTGCACCCCGGGCAGCAGGTGTACTGGGAGGAAAGAAATGCACCAGGAGGCTCCCTGGTGGTTTTGGATGGTGGACCCCGCAGGGAAGTTCCATTCAAGACTCTTTGGAAATGAACGTGCAGCGTTTCCAGCACGCATGACTCTGCCAGGCCTTATTATCTTTAAATCCGTGGAGGAAAGGCAAGACTGTGAGGTGGCTGTTAAGGAATCGGCTGATCAGAATGACTACGCTGCAGGTGCACAGCTCCCACTCCAGTCCCCGCGCATCAAAGCCGCCGGCCTCCCTGTGACACTGCTCTGCGGGAAGCAGGAGTCTCTGTTTGGAATGCTTCTTCCCGAGACCTACTCCCAAGAGAAGAGCTGTTCAGTAAGTGTTGTCTCAACTGCTCTATGACGTTAAAGGACACAACATTTGATAGTAGGGGATGACCACATTTTCACGAGCAAGACTCCCTCAGTCACTCGGCGGAATGAAGATTTCTCTGCGTTTTTTTTTTTTTTTTTTTTTTTTTGTGGCACAGGGGATTAAACTCACAACCTCGCGCCTGCTGGGGCAGGCGCTTAAGTCACTGAGCCAAACTCCCGGCCCTTCTCTGCGTTATTGCAAGGCAGGGGCAGACAGTGTGGGAGACAACCGAGCCTTAGGTTCGCAGCAGACGGGACGTCATCTGGGGCTTGGGGGCCTGGCTCGCACCGTGTTCCTTTAACACCCTGACAGGAGCCTAAAAAAGCAGTGCGCCTGCCCTTGCGCCCTCCCTTGGTCCCTGGCATGGACTCAGGGAGGACGCTCTCTGACCCCACAGGCATTAGAGTAGCGTTAGCGTTGAGGTTTTGACATCCCCGTGGGCTCTGGCCACCGTGCTGGCTCCGTTCAGGCCCATACACGTCCCCTGCCCTCGTGAAACTGGGGACTTGCAATTAATTGGATCTTCTTCTTAGGTGCCACCCCAGGCTCCGGGATCCAGAAAAGGACCCAATAAACACCTCAGTACCTAAAGCAGACAGGACCTACATCCAGTTCACTCTTGATTTTACTCTGCGGCCCACCCCTACTCTGAGGAGTGTTTCTTCCTTTAACAAATCCTGCCTTTCTTGCTGTCTCTGTGTGCCCTGCTCTATTCTCTGTTCAGGACACAAAGAGCCGGGGTTTCAGGTAAGACTGACATCCACTAGCTGGTGACAGCAGTGCATGCTGAACTACGGTACACTTCATTTATCAAATCTTCCTTTTAATTCCTCGTGACAGATTGGCACTGGCATTGCTGTTTATCCAAGGCTTGATGATGACAGTAAACAGAACTTGGAGGAAGCTCCCCAATAGGTGATTGGGTGGAGAAGCCATTTCTGAGAGATTCAAGTCATGTGCTTCCAGGGACTGGCAAGACTGTACAACATGGTGTAAAGAAATTATACCAAGAGCAAACCCATCTGATTTAAAGACTCCATAGAAGAGAGAGAAGAGGATTCTACCACAACACCTGATTTCTTTTGGTCCTATTGCTTTAGCATTAGATTTTAAATGGGTCATCACTGCTTTTAATTTTCACGCCAGTGAAAAAGATTTGCTAGGAAAAATAGTTTCTTCTTCCATCCAATTCACATAGGTAGCAACAGGGAGGAAGAAAATTTGTTAGTGGAGTCCTAGGCCAGAGGGATATGACTTCAGAGTCCCAGCGAATCCGGTTAGGCTACTTGCCCTAGAAACTAAATGAAAAAAGTAATGGAGAAAGGCAGGAAAGGAATTTATTTAATAAGGCTATTTTGGGAAGTCAAGTCAAATATCCTCAGTCCCGTCTTTAGGATATTGACATGTGCTTCAGGTTTAAGTAGAGGAAGAATTGGGGCAAGAGGGCATAATTAAGCAATCCTACTCACACTGCCCTGGTGGATCATTATCTCAGATTGTACAGGAAGTAGCTCTGGAGAAATCGTTACTGTTGGATAAGGTAATCTGGTCTCCATCAAGAGATGATTGTTTTTGCTCAGTGGTGAGGTAAGGTAAAAAAAAATAATAAAGACTGGCAGAAAGGCGGTAAAGAAAATTATAGTATTAAAATTGTACTTTTAAAGAGAAACTATAATTTCAAGATGCAAAGTTTACTTAAGGTTTCTTTCTTTCTTTTTTTTCTAATGGGTACCGGGAATTGAACTCAGGACCTCATGCTTGCTGGGCAGGCGCCATGCCACTGAGGTATATCCCCAGCTCTGGAAAAGATTCTTAAAGGACTTTAAGACAATCAGCCTGTAAACTGGGCTCTGGGTCTGTGCTTTCCACCTGTGCATTGCGCTTCTTTCTGCCAACTCCTGAGGATGGGAGTTGACAGCAGGGGAACTATTAAAACCACAGCATGTCTCAGCTTCCAATGCATACACATAAATGGTTTGCAGTTTTACACAATCCATCAAAGGGACAGACCCTGGAATATACACCCCAGACATCCAATCTTTTTTATTTTATGGAAAAAATAAAACTAAATCTTATAACAAAATAATAGGAGAATAACGATAATTAATACAGTGTGTATTGATATCTTCAAAGAAGTTATGCAGGGCACAAGATAAAGGCATGAAAATTCTCCAAATGGTATTAGCACAAGCCTTTCTTTTCAATGAGAAACTAGTAATACAACTAACTTGTATCTTTTTCATTTTCCCGTCCTTTCTTTTTCCCTTCCCCAACACCAGTTCTTCTTTCCTTTTGAACAATTTCTTCCCATTTCATTATATCTGTTGTACAGTTTGGTCCTTATTTACTCTTTCAGTTTCTCACACCAGGGAGACAATGCGATGTTTACACATGTGAGTCTGATTTATTTCATTTAGGAGTGTGGTCTCAGGTTGCATCCATTTACCTAGAAATGCCTCAAGTTTATCCTTCTTTATGGCTGAGTAACGCTCCATTATATAAAAAAACCACATCTTTTTTTATCCATTCCTAGGTTGATGGTCATTTGGGTTGTTTCCAAGATTTAGCTATTACAAATTGTGCTGCTATGAACATGGGTGCACATATTTAGCTGTGATATGATGCTTTTAATTCTTCTGGGAAGATACCCAGAAGAGGAATGGCTGTGTCAAATGAGACTTCTAATTCTAGTTTTTGGAGGAATCTCCATACTGATTTCACAGTGGTTGTACCACTCTGCACTCCCACTAACAGTGGAGAAAGATTCCTTTTTCCTCACAGCCCCTCCTGCATTTGATATTGGTTGATTTCTTGATGTTAGCCACTCTTTCTGAAGTGAGATGAAGGAATCTCAGTGTTGCTTTAACTGTGTCTCTCAAATGATCAGTGATGATGAATATTTTACATGTACTTATTTGCCATTTGTATTTTTTTTTCTGAGACATGTGTGTTCATCTCAGATGCCCATTTATGGATTGTGTCTTTGAATTTGGGGGATCTGAGTTTTAAAAATTCTTCATATGTTTTAGATAGTAGTCCTTTGTCTGAGGGACAGCTCGCTATAATTCTTTCCCACTCTGTGAGCTGTCTTTTCACTCTGTTGGTGATTTCTTTTGCTGTGCAAAAGCTTTTCGATAGGAGATATCCGATCTTAAATACAGCCAAATCCCCGTATTTATACCCAACTTGAGGTCATAGGGAGCTCTTTCCCTCTTGAGGGCCCTCCTTCTGATCCTTTGAGTGTGTGCTGTTAAAAATTCTGCCTAGTAAAACTTTGTATGCCTCTCACTGATGCATCTATGATGAAAGTCAGCAAATCTGCAACCTGCCCGTGGGTTGAGTGAGTCAAAGTTCTCAACCTCTGCTTGGGGGTTTGGGGGCAGTCTCACTGTGGGGTGATTGCCAGGTGCTGCCTCCGGGGCTGCAAGAGGATGTCATAAGAGCTGCACACTGACCATCTGTTGATGGTATATGCCTGCAAGTTGCAAAAATACCTTTATTATTCTTATCTTGGTGCCTTCAGCCTTGGAGAGAGACCAGAGTGTTTAGGTAAATTTAGGATTTACCTACTTTGGGCTGCCAGATTTCAGACAGACACACCTGAGAAAATGAATCTCTCTACACGTGGAGCTGAGCAGGCTCTGACCCAAAGTTTAATAAGGGAGACCGACGCAAAATGAAGACATGGATGCCAAGTTTCTTTCTGCTTGTAGTTACCCATGGGGCATCTGCCCACTCAAGGGGAGAGTCCGTGATTTAACTAAAAAAGATTGAAGTAAAAGCACCATTAGTTTTAAATGAGAGTTGGAACTGAAATCCCACAGAGCCTCATGGGGTGGAGAGTGGATTGCAGAAATCCAGATCCCAATTTGGTTGCTTTATTCTGCATCACTTATGTCAAGTATCTTAACCTTCCCATGGCTCAGTTAACTCAAATTTAAATTGGGAATAATGATCATTTCTCCTCCTAAGATTACTGTATAGAAATTATTTACAAAGTAGTTTGATACATAGATATTTTAACTTGTTACTGATGGGAATATCAATTGGGACTCCCTCTTTAGAGTGGAATTTGTTAGTACAAAATTGAAAATGTGCCTCTCCTTCACCTAGCAATTCCAATTCAGAATAATTTCCTCCAGATATATTTCCACATGTGCACAAAGTTATTTAAAGGAGATGTTCATTTTAATAATTTTAGTAATAGTGAAGACTTAGAAGCATAAGTAGAATGATCAGTGGAGAAGAGTTATATGACTTAAGTAAAGATTCATGAAATCAAATGTACCACCTCCAAGATATGTTAGCAAATGAAAGAAAAATTGGCACAAGATATATATGTACTATTGCTATTTGAGTCTCTGTAACACAGGTATCAATCCTTGTATGTACATTACTGGAAATCTTTGAAGAAGGAGGTTGGAGAATTTGAGACTGATGTCAGAAAGGAAATTTTCGTTGTATATTTGTTTAATTTTGTGCAAATAGAATTTTTCAATAAAAAGGAACTAATTTTTAAAATAACATGATCGATCTCAGAGGAAAACTAAATACCCACCATGCTTGAGCCCCTGGGTTGGATGCCCAGCCTTTGGTGAAAGAAAATAAAGTGAAGCACTAAATAGAGTTGGGGACCACATTGCTTAAGGGTTAAGTTGCTGACTACAGTGCTCTCTGGCTGGGCTGGGAAAGCTCACATTCACAGTTTCTGATGGCAAGAAAAGACCACAGCTGAAGACACCAGCTCAGAATTCAAAGGGCCTCACTCCCAACCTTAGAAATAAGACAGTTCTCTCATTTAGCAAGATTTATGGCTTGGAATGTCTTTGTTACAACTGCTCAAGGCCTTGCTCATTTTCTCACACTTTCTGTCTCAGATGTGCCCTGCACTATCCTGCACCACCCTGATATGTTAAGGACCCAAGAAATGTTTCCAATCTCTTTTGGCAAGGTGTGAGGGCTTGTGAGAATGCAGCTTCAGAGCATGGGGTTACCTGGGTCACTTTTGAGATCCCTGGGACTACTCTGAGCATGGGAGGAGAATTTAAATTCACTTTTTTTTTTGTTAGTATATGTTTGAAATATATAATGACTACATTTACTGTGGCTATTGTATGTAACACATTTTAGTTCTTTTTTTATCTGCTAGCCCTCCCAACCCTCCATGATCCACCGAACTCTTGATCCCCTTCACAAAGTTCTATTTCCAATTTTTCTTCAATTCTTTTTCCTCCATCTCTTTCTCTTCCCTCATTCCCTCCCCTCTCCATTTCTTGTTCTCCTTCCCATTTGAGAACTTCCTGTGACTTCCCGTGACTTGCTACTTTTTTGTGGTAGCACAATATAGGATTTTAAATGAGCATCTGGAACATATTTTTGTATTTCTTTCAGATTGTATGACCCTTCTTTCTCAGTTCCACTATTTCTTCAGTCCTATCTCTAATTTCCATTTGAGTTAACATGTTGGTTAAGGTTATTCACTTTTGTAATAAGATATTATCCATATCACCAATTTGTTGGCTTCTAAAATTCATGAAACTTCCTTAATTAGCATTTAAAATGCCTGCACTCCAGGTCCTCTGTTAGATTATCTTAAAGACCCTTCTTGAATGGTGCCTGTTAAAGTCTGACCTCCAGTTAGTTAAGAAAAACTATTCTGGGTTAGGCACCTACTCCCAGTTCCATGTATTCTAAGCTCTTTGCTTCCAAAGAGATCTTGCCTGATACTGGTTCTAAACAAGGAAAACCTCATCCTGACCCTTTTAACACTTAAAGGCAGTGTTTGTATTTTTCTTAGCACTTACTATAATTTATCACTATTTTTGTATACTTCCTATTTTATTTTCTGTGTCATCCACCAAAGTGTAAGCTACATGAGTCCAGGAACTGCGTCTGTTTTGTTGACATATGTGACACAGTGCCCATCGCAAGCATGTTGAAATAGGAGGCAGTGTCCATTGGTCCAGTCAGACCACAGAAGGCTACTCATTCGGCTACCCATTTGGACAATGTCATTTTTGTCTTGGATTTTGCAAACTTGTCTCTCAATTGTGAGCCATGAGCTTTTATCTAAGGTTGCTCTCAAAACCAACCAGGAAAATTTAACTTATCTTTTTGCTGTGAAATCATTATTGAGGTCATTATTGGTTGTATAATATTCCCTCTATTGTCACACAGAAACTGTATTTTTTACCCAGAAAATTTATATTCCAATTCTTTATTAGGTTTCTTAGTTTCAGATGATGATATTTAACAAATGTCTTAGAATTAATAAAGTTTCTCTCTTCACCAGGGCTACAAGGGAGCTCCAGGTTCTGTCTGAGCACAACGACTCCCTGAACCCTGTGGCTAGGATACGCTTTCCCCTCCCTCATTTGATGCTGTGTTATTAATTTTATTGTAACTATCTCTTCCTTCTCTTTCAAAATAATAATAATAATAATAATCCATATCAAATACATTTTGGTATAATACTATGTAAATACATTAAGTTATGAAAGCCAATTCTATTTTTTCTCTTTGGGTTATTATTTTTCTGTTGCATTAGATCTCTCTAGCTAAGATTTGAGCTCATGACATATTTTGGGTTTTGGCTCAATCCAGTCACCATCTGGCTTCTCTCTGCCCTTAATCCTTTTCCTATTTTTTTCCTGTTTCCTCCCACCAAAATGCTGTCAACAAACACATCTTTCTCTCCCACTCTGTGACTCTTGCCACAACTTCCTGGGTCACACACTGCCTCATGAGGTCCTGCACTGCTCTCCCAGCTCCGCCTGCTCGGCTGGCTCTTTGTGTCCTACTTGTAGCTTCCTCTTGCTTCTCTTCTCTTTTTCACTTTACAGTAGCTATTTGTTCCTGTAATGCAAACTATCACCAATACAAAATCCCAAGTTATCTGCTCTTCCTTTAATAATCCTTGAAATCTATTTACATATAAAAATTCTTTAAGCTTCAGAAATAATATATATATCATTATCTTGAGGGTTTTTAAAAATGTATTTGTTTGCTTTCTTTGCTTTTTCGAACTCAGAACCTCACACCTGCCAGACAGGCGCTTAAAGCCACTGAGCCGAACTCCCGGCTTTTGTTTTGCTTTTTGAGACTAGGTGTTACGCAGTAGTGCAGGCTGGCCTTGAACTCACTATGTAGCCCAGGCTGGCCTCACATTCACAGTGATCCTCTTGCTTCAGCCTCCTGAATGCTGGGATTGCAAGTGTATACCACCCATGTCCAGCATAGAGTTTTAAAATTTATAAATTGTATTATAATTGAAGTGTATTATTTAATTAATTACAGTGGTGAATAATTGTATGAAACTATAAAAAACATTGTTAAAGGCAAGTCCTTAACTCTTTCTACCAAAACCAAAAATATGATTGCGTGCGTGTGTGTGTGTGTGTGTGTGCACTTTACCCAGAGTCCTTCCAGGGTGATATGATACAATAAATTTAGTGGAAGACAATGTCAAGATTAGGAACACTGGGAAAACACAGCACCAATCTGGCAACTGATTAACTATTTTTCTGTTAAACAGAGGATAATAAGTAAAAAATCACCTCCAAGAAGAACTAAGTCTAAATCTTAGGCGTTAAATTTCCTCAAATGTGCAGAGATTAAAATAAATTCTAATCGGACACAGTATTACAAATTTATTACTTAATACAGAATGCAGCAGGTACTAAATTAAGTTGAAGAATGAAATTAAGGGAGACATCATAGGAAAATAAAGTAGAGTCTTGTAAAATTAAAGACCCTGTTTTTCATGTAAATTATTTAATGGAAGCTATTTGACTAAGTGTGGAAGAAAATTGAGAAGTCTCCTTGCTTTAGAAATCGTTGTATTCACTGACATGCTTCAACCTGGCCATAAATCAGCTTGGGAACCTTTTACATAAAGAGATGTCAGTATAAATTAGCTTCTACATTTTTATCTTGAGTAGTATCATCATAAAATATTTATTCAGGACACTAAAATTGTCAAAGTAGGTGAATAATTAGAGAGCTGGAGTTCAAAAAATTCCAGATCTTTCATGTTGCAATTTTTCCCCTTGTGTATAAATTTTGCTCTGCAAATCTACCATAACTTGTTATAGATAATATGTTCACAAATCCTAACACAAATGTTGGCAATCACAGATGCAAATAAAATGCTTTGGATGGAAACTAGGATCAAAACTCTTTGTATTACTTTCGAGCGCACACACACAAATGATTCTCACAATGCAGCTGTTTTCATTTCTGAAAGTTTTAGGCCATCTATCTTACTATATATAACAAATTTTAACAATTGTAATAACAATGCAGTAGATTCTGATAATATTAGATTTCACATAGACTATTGAATTTGATCATCTCATACCTCTCATAGTTAAGGAGGGCAGAAAATAGAAAATAAAGAAAGTGAGGTGAGTGTAGGTCTGGGTGTCAGTTTTGTCCCGGATTCCCACACTGTGGGAGGCAGCAAGAGCTCATCTTCCTGGCTGTCACCCAAGGGCGTCATCGTGCTCACCTCTTCCTGCAAGCAGGTGTTTTTTTTTTTCATGTTCACCATCTCTTTCACCTATAAGCCTGGACCTCGGGATTTTCTTGCCCTGGTGACCAGTTTAGCTGTCTATTTCTGACTTTGGCTTTGGACTTTTCTGATTGTTCTCAGCTTCCTGTAACTGCAGAGGTTGTTGGAGTCACTTCCTGCACCTGCCTCATTCTCCCAAGCCTGTTTGAGCCAGGTTAGCTCTGTCCAGCCTCCTACCATAGCAGGGAGGCCAGGAACCCAGCCAGGAGCAATGAAGGCAGATGACAACTGAGTGAAAGCACTATTCAGGAATGCCATTCACATTGTTGAAAAGGACATCACAAATTCTTCCCTTTTATCAGTCATTTCCAGGCTGGCTACACTGATTAAAGAAAAACACAATTATGATGAAGGCAGATCTGTGAATTCCTCCTCTTTTTAAAAATTGAATAAATTCCCTGGGTATAGACTTCAAGCAACATCTGTTGACTTAATTAGAGAGGAAAGGCTTCAAGGCTGAATTCTTTCCCTAAACTGAATTGTCTTTGCAGCAGATGAAACACCTGGAACTATAGGTGGGTAGCAGGTGTGTGATGGGCTGAGCACTGGCTTGCATTTGGCAAAACTCAGATTACAGAGTGAAGCCATTAAAGATGTTGTCAACGAGATTGATGATGTTATGCATTCTGAAATTGTCCTTGACAAATTATATAAAATGCACAATTTTTCTTCAAAGACACATCAGGAGTTGTAGCAAAACACAACACGTAATAGATCCCTTTTCCGGGGCAGATATTTTATTAGTTCATTGAGGCACATCCAGATTGAATTAAGACAGGTCTCTGAAATAATTCTACTGAAATATGACATCGTAAACAGCCTGTAGAGTCAAGTGAAAAGAGGGGAGTAAATGAGCAAAGAGGAGACCAAACAATGTCACAAACCTTTCCCATCCTTGGGTTGCCCCTTCCCCTTGTGAATAGGACCTAATATGTTGGAAAAGATTCGTCTTGTAAAAAGAGGTCTCCAGGACAGCAAGAAGACCACGGATAATAAACCCAGGTCCAGTGCACCGGTCTGAGGTGTGGGCTACAGCTCCCAAAACTGGAGTACATTTGACTTATGCATAGAAAGAAACCAGAGGAATATCTGCCTGGATGGTCCAGGCAACTTCTTCATTTAAAATATTTTATATTAAAGTGGTTATATTATGAAGAAAATTTTTATATTCCCTAGATTTTAAAAATGAAGAACTCAAGCTGGGTGTAGTAGCACATGCCTGTTATTCTAGCACTCCTGGAAGTGAAACAGGAGGATTTGTAAATTCCAGACCAGCCTGGGCAGTGAAACAATATTCAAGGCTAGTGACTATCTCCTAAGACTGGGACAGGAGTTCTCAAGTCCGAGGGCTTGTTTTCTAGATAATATTTTCCCCTTTGCTCCTCATCTCCCCCTTCCAGTTCCAAAGTGTGCAGATGGCCCAGACCCACACCATTATCTCCAATAGAAACTGCCCAACAGCTATTGTGAAACCCAACAAAAGTAAGGGATCATTGATAAATATCACGGTGTTAAGCACCAAAGAGCACATGGTCTACTTAATTCTTTGGAAGAACGGAAACTATAAGAAAGAATAGAGGACAAGCATCTCTGACTTTTAACTTGTAATCTTTCTTACGTAACTATCTACATCCTTTCAAATAAAATGTATTTTTATAAATACTATTTCTTCTAGCCCTAGTAGTCTGTCTCCACTTACCAGATCTGCAGGATTTGGGGTGAAGGGTAATTTTATCTGCATCTGTCCTGGGTGTGGTAGGTGAATCCAATGGGCAAATTCCTCTCTTTTCCGGTGTGTGCATTCCTACATGTGTGTTGGGAAAGGATGGAAATCATTGTTCTCTCCATCAGCACTGACCTACAAACAGAGTAGATTTGGGAACCTCAGGCCCTCTCAGGACTGTGAAAATCTGAGAGCTAAGCAGCTCTCTTTAGCAAAAAAGCTTGGTCAAGCTGATCGGGAAAGGAGGCTGGTTCCTGAACCCACACATCCTCTTCCTTTTCAGAGCGACCATCTTCCCCCAACTTCACCTTTAATCTCTGTGATGAGGTAGAGTGGCAGTGAGTGATGGAAGAAAATCTTTCCCTATCTACTCAGCCTGCTTCTAAGGAAGCTAGAGGTCACTGTCTGAAATGGTTCCACTGGCTTGATTTGAAAATTCATTGGGTACCAGGGAAGCAAATTCTTGATTCACTGGGATTCCTCTACAGTGTTCTTCCACTGCCCAAAACACACTGGTTTCTTCAAAGTCTTATGTTAATCACTAAAAACTTCAGAAAAAATATACCTGGATTTATAGAAAAATTTTCATCTTCTCTAGGGGCTCTTATAACAGGTCCCAAGCAATTAAAAATATAGTTAATATTAAATTAATCTGCCACTGAGTTCAAAAGGCCTAGACATCAGAATACTAAATGTGATAGCTCAGATATTTGGTTATCATTAATTTTTATCAATATATAGAAAAGTATTTTATGTTATAGCACTCAAGTTGCCAGATAATTCCGTACCAATGCTTTAAAGCCAGAAAAATCTGATGTAGAGCTAAAACTAAAATGGAGAGAAAAGGAGAAATCTTTTTCAAACATACCCAAACCTCCTCTCCCCAAGATCTTAATTTAATTGCAAACACTGCTGTGAGAACTATCAATTGCAGATTTTCTTTCTCAAACTAAAAAGATTTTGAGCCAAAGTAATGCTAATTCAAGGGAAATGGAAAAAAACTTAGAATATTTCCTCTAGTACTAAGAGTCATGTTGAGGTCATTAAAAGAAAAATATCTTAGAACTATCTTTAATCGTAATGAGTCAATTGCAAGTGATTTTCAAACTTTATTATTTCAAAACAATCATAATATTCGCTTTTAACTAAGCAATTGATTCTTCTCTCAAGCATAGCATGTTCATAAAGATTTTATTTGTATTTTATGCTTTCGTTTCACAATAGTCATCACTTTAGTATATTATGACTGTCACCATTTAATACCATATTGAGAGGAAATCTGTGAAAAAGAACAGAGTGTGTACAAAGGCCAACCTGATTTGGGGATCCACAGCTTGGCACCTGGCTCCTGCACTAATCCCTAGAGTAAAGGGCTGTGTGAGGGGTACCCCCTTCCAGCAAAGCACATGAGATTTGCAGTCAAAATGCTTTTCATGAGTGATCAGGGGAAGTGCAGTGTGATTGGGACACTGTTCTAAGGGGGAAAGGAATTCCATTCAGAAATTAAAGAAAGAGAATGAGCCTCTCATGTACAAAAAGAAAAAAAAGAAAAAAGAAGAAACCCAGAGGGAACACAATTTTAGTCCGAGGGAATAGTGCAGAGGTCAGAAATTCCATGGACTTGAATTAGAAAATGTTTTAAAACTTAAAGAATCCATACTTATAAAAAATCAAGGGACTCTTGGTGAACTTGTGTAAAAAATCTTATCAGAAGGAGTAAATGCTTTACTTTTTCTCACGTAATTTAAGATCGAAATGCTAGGAGGTACATAAAAATCCACAGTTAAAAAGGCCTTTCAGAGAAGAAGATACTGGCAGAGAGCAGGCCAACAGCGTATCGAAGTCTCTCCAGGACCCGGAATCCAGACACCTGGACAGCAACAGCTTGGTAAAGAGAAAAGGCAGAGCTCCGGGAATTAAGACATAGCTGACAGGTAAACCACAAACCGCAGAGAAAGTGAAGACATGGAGAAAAGAAAGAAGCAATAGTCTGGCCTAGCAGTCTCTGGGAGAAAAAAATAGACCACTCGCTCCAACCCTAGGAAAAGCCCTTGGTTATGATAAAATACAGTGTAGGATTTTACTCCGAAAGTGACTCCTTTGGATAACAGACTTGAATCAGAGAAGAAATCTAGGTCAGTGCAGGACATATTTGGGAATAACTAATTTGGGGCCATTTTGAGAAGGTGTTAATGGTTTAAGACTGAGCTACTCTGAGAATCAGAAGTTACAATGTTTCAGGGTTTCTGGGATCACTGTACCCAGATCCTGGGTGGAAAATAGATACAAGACATAGGGTAGGGAATGGGCAGACTAGTTATAAACCTCATGAGAGGGCCGGGAGTTTGGCTCAGCGGCTTAAGCACCTGTCTGGCAGGTGTGAGGTTGAGTTTGATCCCCAGTGCCGCAAAAAAAAAAAAAAAAAAAAAAAAAAAAAAAAAAAAAAAAAAAAAAAAAAAAAAAAAAAAAAAAAAAAAAAAAAAAAAAAAAAACCTCATGAGAAGTTTAAGGAGTGTCAGGAAGGACACGGTGGTCAGAAATCAGACTAGTTTTGTGTGCTTTAGTGGAGGAGCTTGGCACATTCCGATGTGCTGGCACTAGGCGTGGCCGACCTCTGGACAACGCTACCCTTTTGGCTGCCCTCATCCAGCATAGAACTCAGTAGTCTACTAGCTTTCCCTATCTGCCAATATGATCAGAGACAGTCTTGGCTAGGACAGTTGCCACACCCTGAGGTGTAGGGGCAGAGGGGCCTCTGGAGCAAGGGGATGACCTCAGAAGCCCACAGGCCATAAAACCAGGTGGAGATAACTGTGGATTGAGGCACAAACATTCAGAGCCCCTGAAGTGAATATGCCCTAGACAGAAACCATCCCACTGACTCACATCATCCATCCAAAACAACAGCAACGACAAGACAACAACGACAAAATTCAGGGCAGGACTCAGCACACATACCTAAAAGAAAGGTGAGTGTGAAAAAAAGAATAGGTCCTAGCTGTGACTCACGATCCTTTCCTCATGCCTGATGGAATCCAAAATGACAGGTTCTGGAAAGAAATCACTCACCCAAACACATGGAGGAATTTTTTCTCTCTCTCTTTTTTTTTTTTTTTTTTTTTTGCAGCACCGGGGATTGAACTCACAGCCTTGTGCTTGCCAGGGCAGGCGCTTAAGCCACTGAGCCAAACTCCCGGCCCTGGTTTTTTTTGAGGCAGGGTCGCACTATGTAGCTCAGGTCGGCCTTGAGCCGCGTTGTAGCCCAAGCCGGCTTTTTCTCTTTTTAATTTGTTTAATTTTGGCATTTTTTCCATCTTTTGTTCTTTGTTTTATTCTTCTTCTCACTTATCTTTGCTTTTTCTTATTTTTTCTGTTATTTTTACCTATTAACTTTTAAAATTCTTAAATTGAATTATTTCCTTTTTCTCTCCTTTTCCTTTTCATCCTCCTTTTCAAATTTTCCTTTTTCATTTTTCCTTTCCCCACCATCCTTTTTTATTATTGTTAACATTAATTTCTATATATTTGACTAAACACTATTATTGCTGATTTTTTTTCTATCACTAATGGTGGTATGATTGTTGCATTTAATATTTACTGTATACCAATATTTGGTTTGTTTGTAGCTATATTATTATTGTAGATCTCTTTTTGATTGATAATGGCATGATGATAGCTTTTATTATTTCTTTTTTTTTGGTACATGTTTCTAATTCATGCAGTTTCCAATTGTTTTGAGGAATGGTTACATGTACTTATTACAGCTTGTTTTATTTTAATCTACTTTTCTTTCCCTCCCCTTCCCCCTTCTTCTTGGGTTTTTCTATCCTCTTTTGCACACTTGTTGAAAGTTGTCTTAGCTCACGTTATGGTATATAGTATTTATATTAATTGGAGTTATTAGTTTCCTGTACATAGCACATCTTTAGTCTTCTGATTTTCCCTTCCCCTCCTCCTTACTCTGTGTCCTTTTTCCCTTGGACCACTTCCCTATTGCAAGCGATCTGTTCCCTTGTCCATTTCTATTCATCCTTTATTATTTTCTTAGTTTATAATTTGTCTCAGTCAAGTGAGAGATGCCATATGGTATTTAAGCTTGTGTGTCTGGTTTATTTCACTCAACATTATATTTTCCAGGTGTATCCATTTTCCTACAAATGTCTCAAATGTGTCATTCTTTATAGCTGAGTAGCATTCTGTTATATATAAATACCACACTTGCTTTATCCAGTTGTCTGTTGATGGGTACACAGGCTGCTCCCAGGACTTAGCTATTAAGAATTGTGTTGCTATGAACATTGGTATGCTTGTATCACTGTAGTATGATGAGTCAAGCTCTTTGGGGAAGATACCTAGCAGGGAGATAGCTGGATTGTTTGAAATTTCTAATTTCAGTTCTTTAAAAAATTTCCATACTGATATTCATAATGGTTGTACTAGTTTGCATTCCCACCGAAATGCAGGAGGGTTCCTTTTTAACCAAAGCCATGCCAACATTTGTTATTGTTTGACTGTCTAATGATTGTCCTTTATTTCCAGAGTAAGATGGAATCTTAACAGTTTTGATTACCATTTCTCTAATGACCAGAGATGTTGAGCACTATTTCACATATTTGCTTACCCTTTATATTTCTTTCTCCGTGAAATGTCTGTTCACTGTCTAGCTCATTTCTTTACTGAGTCTTTAATTTTAGATGGTTTAGGTTTTTTTTTAGTTCTTTGTGTATTCTAGATGTTAGTTTTCTGTCTGAGGAGTAGCTGGCAAATTTTTTTCCCATTTTGTAGGTTGTCTGCACTCTACTGATTGATTCTTCTGCTGTACAGAAGTTTTTAGTCTGATATAATCCTATTTGTTGATTCTTGCTGCTGTTTCTTGTGTGCTTGAGGTTCTGTTTAGAAAATTCTTTCCTATACTGATGTCTTTGAGTGTTTAACCTATTTTAATCCAGATTTATTTTTTATTTTTTATTTATTTATTTATTTATTTTTTTTTGTAGCAGGGATTGAACTCACGTCCTGGTGCTTACCAAGCAAGAGCTTGAACCACTGAGCTAAATCCCCAGCCCTGTTTACCTGTTTAATCTCCCAGAAGGTTTAAAGTTTTGTGGAGAATGGCTGAAACTGGAGACCGATCCCGCGTGTGCCAGCCCCGAGAACACAGAAAGCCGGAGATGAGCCATGTTAACGAGCTGCTCCAGCTCCAAGGACACAAAGTGCCCAGACAAGCCAGGCAAACAAGTCTCTAGGCAGAGGCTGAAATTGACATCAACCTCCTGAGTGTATAAATGAAGCGGCTGAGGTGGTTGAGCAGTTTCTCTTCCTTCCCACCAGAGAGACTCCGCCTGACCTCAGCTTTCCGTGCTTTGCCTCTTATCTTTATTTCTCCATCCCGTTGCCATCCTCCCCCCACCCTCGGGGACTTTGAGCGCTGCACTGAGCACCACCATGTCTCTGTCTGAATGTTCAGATCTTTGATCCATTTTGGTTTGCATTTAGTATATGGGAAGACATAGGCTCCAGTTTCAATCCTCTGCAACAGAGAACCCGTTTTCCCAACACCACTGGTTCAATAGGCTATCTTTTTTCCAACACAGGTTTTTGGAGACTTTGTCAAATATCAAATATTTGAATATGTCTGGGGAAGTTTGTGTGTCCTCAGTTCTGTTCCATTGATCTATGTGTCTTTTTTGTTCTAGTACCTGGCCATTTTTATCATTATTGCTTTGTAGTATTCCTTGATGTCAGATATTGCTATGCTGCCTGCTTTGCTCTTCTTTCCCAAAATTGCTTTTGCTATTCTGTCCCTCTCCCTGCATGTGATGGTGGATTTGGCAAACAAGTTCACTGGCATTAAATTGCCCACCGAGTCAGGAATATTTCTATGCAATCAATTCATCTACAGTGGTAACAGGCTAATCCATCACAGTGGCATCTCTCAGGGCTAGTTGAGCAATAGCATACCATAAGACCTTGTTTTGGGGCTCCCTTTAGCAGTGGGAACATGGCACCAATGTGAGCCTCCAATTCTGTGTAACACAGGCAGAAACTGGTGTCTGATCCAGGAATTGAGTCCATGATCATCAGCCCCTGCCTTGCAGTGCGACTCCCCTCAGTCTGTTCTCCGACTGCCTGCAGTCTCTTATGACTGTCCTTCCCTCAATCACTCTGGGAACTTGGTAGTGCAAAGCCACCACCAAGGAGCTGTGCTGGGACCCAAGTTCAAACACCAAGCCCTTTCCCACACTGGTGTCCCCACAAGTGACTGCTCCATACGACTGTTTACTGGGGTGCTTATACCACAGACATTCCCCAACTTTTGCTTCTGGAGGGCTGCTGAAGGATCAGTCTCATGTTCTTCTTGCTGTCACCAACTGCATAAGAGCTCCCTGGTCCCAGTGCTGTTTTTGTAGCAGAGAAGTTACTAGTTTTGCTGTGCCTTTTGTCTGGAAGCCAGCCACAAGCCATGGTGCCACAGTGTCTCCTCTGTGGGAGGGGCCACCACCTCTGTATTGCTTAACACTATTTTCTCCTTCATCAATTTCCTCACTGTTCTTGTGTGCCCTGCCCTCACTTTGGTTTATCTCCAAGCCCCTGTTCTCCAGACTCCAGACACTTTATCACAGAGAAGCCAACTTGTCAGCATTCGTTGCTACATCATCCTTTTCAATTCTATGGTATGTCAATATATGATTTGTTTCTGACTCTGTTGTTATTGCTGATTTCTTTGCTATTGCCAGTGGTGACATACTTGTTGCTGTTATGTAGTTTTTTAAAAGAATGCTGTTGTTATGTGTTCTTCGTGTCATCGACATTACTCTGGTTTGAACATAAAGCAAGGATATATCATAGGGAGACAGATTCTAATGAAAGGAGGTCAACATAGTAGTGACAGTTTTTCTATCCAAACTGATTTTGAACTTGCAGCACAAAAACACCTGAGATATGAGAAAGCAAGAAAACAAGACGCTGGAAAAAAAAAAACACACAACCCTTATCCTTTCAAAAGTTGAACTCATGGACACTGAAGTAGAGGAAGTTATAGATGAAGCACTTGAAGAGCTCAAAGAAGAGAGGCATAGGAAGTTTCATAAGTTTTTTGATAAGTTTAAAGAAGATTTTTTAAAAACAGATAACATATTTTACTAATAAAATCTTTAATGAATTTAAAGAAGAAATGAAATAATTGAGTTAAACAAGAGTATGCAAAATATGAATGACCAATTTTATAAAGAATTTGAAATTGTTAGAAGAAAGCAAGCAGAAATGCAAGGTATGAAAAATTCAACTGAAATCATGGCTAGCAGACTTGACCAATACAAAGATAGTGTCAGAAATGGAAGATGAAGTGCATATAGTAGATCATGAACTCGATGACCCCAAAACAAAAAGATACCATGCAAACTGAATTCAACAGCTGCTAAATGACCCTCCTAGAAACAACATTATGATTACAGGAATAAGCAAAATAACTGAAAGATGACTCAAGAGTATAAAATATTTATTCACTGAAATCATAGCAGAAAACCTTCCAAATCTAGGGAAAGAATTCAGTACTCAAATACAAAAGGCGTATAGAACCACAAATAGTCAAGACCAAAAAAGAACCACTCTGTAACACATAGCAGTCAGAATTTCAGAAATACAACCAAAAGAATACTAAATACTGTTAGAGAAAAGCAGCAAGTTACTTGTAAAGATGAGCTTATCAGAATGTCAGCTGATTTCTCAGCACAAAATGTAAAGGCCTGGAGAGCTAGGAGCAAAGTTTTTTAAGCCCTAAAAGAAAATAATTGTCAACTCAGACTTCTATATCCTGCAAAATTAGCCTTCAAAATAAAGACTCTTCACGACAAAGAAATCCTAAAGAAATGCATGACTACTAAATAAACACTGCATATAATCTTTAGACACCAACACCAAATAGATCAAATAAAAGTATACATTTAATGGGGAGGGTAGTTAAATAAAAGTAATAAAAACCAAAGAATTAGCACTGAAAAAGAATGCAATGACAAAATTCAAGAACATCTTACAATGATAATTCTCAATTCCAATATTCTTAACACCCCAATCAAAGAATACTAACTTTTGGATCAAAAAAACAAAATACCATCATATATTACCTACAGGAAACATGTCTCATTGAAAAGGAAGCTCATAGACTAAAAGTGAAAGGATAGAAAATGATACTTCATGAAACCAGAGCCCAAGAGCAAGTAAAAGTAGCTATCTTCAAGTAAAAGGTGGTCAGAAGATATAAAAATGGCCACTGCATAGTGGTAAAGGGAACAATTCAAGAAGAGATAACAATACAGTAACACCTCAGTCCACAAATGCATCTGTTTGCAAATAATTAGGTTCCCAAACTGAAGCAATTGGAAAAATTTTGCTTCATTCATGAATTCTGCATTGGTGACAAACAAGACCATAGCATCTTTCCCACACAAATATGAATGTGACCATCTTCCCCAGAATTGTGGAACAAGTTAAGTTCATGAATGGAGGCACCACTATCTGTATACACCAGATGATGGCACACTCAATTTCATGACAGAATTTACTGGATGTAAAAGGACAGATAGATGTACATCCAATCATAATGGGCTCAAACACTTCATTCTCGCAATTATACAGGTCAGTCAGATAAAAAAATTTAACAAAGAAATGCCAGTTAAACCATATCCTCGAACAGAAGAACTTAATAGATATTTATAGTGCTTCATCCAAAAGCAGCATACACCTTTTTCTTACTAGATCATGGAAGTTTTTATAAAATAAACAATATCTTAGGCCATAAAGCATACCTAAATCCACACAAAAGAATTGAAGTAATCTTTTGTACACTATCGGATCATAGTGGAACAAAGCTAGAAATTAATACCAAAAAAACCCCAGAGAAGCTACACAAACTCATGGATATTAAACACTATAATACGCAATAGTCAGCTGATCACAGAAAAATATCATTGAAGAAATTAAAAGTTTCCTAGAATCAAATGATAATGAAAGTACTACATGCCAAAATCTAAGGCACACAATAAAAGCAGTTCTAACAAGGAAGTTTGTAGCTGTGAATGTGCACATTAAGAGAATTGAGCAACCCCCCTAAAATAACCTAATAATACATCTCAAGCTTCTAGAAAAATGAGAAATCCAAATCTGAAACTAATAGAAGGAAAGAAATTATAATGATAAACCATGAATACCTAAAATCTTAGTATTTGGTGACCTTAGGCAGGAGGATTCTTGTGAGTTAGAGGCCAGCCTGGGCTGCATAGTGAGTTCAAGGTCAGCCTGAACTATTGTAAATTATAAAGATCAGAATGGAAATTAATAGTAAAAAAAATAGGATCAATGAAACAGTATGTTCCTTGAAAGGCTAAAACAAGATTAATAAACCCTTAACAAAACTTATTTAAAAAGAGAGGGAAAAACGCATATCAGTGCAATTAGAAATGAAAAAAGGAAAATCACAACCGACTCCAACTAAACTCAGGATTATAAGAAGTTACCTTGAAAACGTTCATTCCACACATGATTTCTGGAACACATATTAATTAATCAAAATTGAACCAAGAAGATATAAAAACCTTCAACAGTCCAATAACAGGCAGTGAATTTGAGGCAATAACAAAAAAACCTACCAACAAAGCCCAAGACCTGATAGCTTCACCACAGAATTTTATCAGAACTTTAGCAAAGATCTAATGTCAGTGATCCTCAGACACTGCTATGAAATTGAAAAGGAAAGGGGACAGCCGGACTTATTCCTGGAAGCCAGCATTACTCTGCTACCAAAATTAAACAATGACTTAACAATACCAAAAAATAAATAAATAAATAAATAAATAAATAAATAAATAAATAAAATAAAATAAAGAAGAATTTAAGAAAGAAAACAACAAGCCAGTCTCCTTAGTGAATATAAATGCAAAAATCCTCAACTAGATACTGGCATACAAAAGGCAACAAATCTTTAAAAATATCACACATCATGATCAAGTTGTCTTCACCCTAAGGATACAAGGATGGTTCAACATATGCAAATCAATAAATGTAATACACCACACAAATAGAAGCAAGGGCAAAAATCTTATGATCATCTCAATAGATGCAGAAAAAGAGCCATGACAAAATTCAACATCCTTTCAGATAAAAATGCTACAGAAAATAGATACAGTTGGACTTCAGTTCAAACTGATAAAAGACACTTGTGACAAGCCCATTTCCAATATTACACTAAATTTCCAATATTACACTAAAATGAAAAAAACTGAAAACTTTTGCTCCAAAATTAGTGCAGAGACGAGGGTATGCACTCTCACCACACCTGGTCAATATAGTATCCCTGCACTTGACCCCTACAGCCACGGGAGAGGGAAAACTGCTACTGCTCCAGCTGGCAGCACACCTTGGCACCATCCATGTGACGCTTTTTTAGGCGTGTACAACATACAAGAGTTATGGGTTTAAAAAGGCTTCCACCCCAATTTCAGAAGGCCTGAGAGGCCAAACAGTGTGTCCCTGAGAAGTAAAACTGTGAGGGTGAAGCCAAAGATACAATGGAGACCCCAGAAGTTTAGAAAGGCCAGGAACATGGATCCTCTGAGGAAAACTACAAGGAAGGAACAAAATGGGCCCTCCAAAACAGCCATGGGAACTCTAACCACCAGAGGTGCTGTAGGGGTGGAGCCTTCCAAGTCCTTTGGAGCTCACAATTTGTCCCACATTGCTCCAGATGTTGCACAGAGAACTACAAAACTTAATGTTTGCCCTGCTGAATTTTAGACTTGCTTTGGTCCCAATGCTTTGTATCCCCCTGTTTGTAACTTTTGAAATGAAAATGTTTATCTTGTGCCATTGAATGTTGTAAGTGTTCAACTAAGTTTTCCTTTGTACAGGGGTTTGCAACTAAAAGTTTGTCTTACATCTTGGAGGAGACCTGGGACTTTGACTTTTGAGCAATGCTGAAACTGTTAGCACTTAGGCAACTTTAGAGCTGGACTAAATGTCTTTTGCATAAAAGAATGTACAGGAGTCTTGGCGGGGTGGGGGGCAAGGATAAAATGTTATAATTCTAATGTAGTATAATGTTGACAGACAATACTGGTTCTTAAAGATTGTTAAACCTATGTTACAATTTTCAAGTTGTAAAATGATAAAAATAAATATATCTTTGTATCTGGAAACCAGTTTAAAGAAATGTTTCCAAGTTGACAAGGGGTGAATTGTAATGGTTGATATGTTGCATCAGCTTGAGAAGTCCAGAAGCTTAACTAAGTATCTCAGGAGTTCTGTATCCTAGGGTGTAGAGGACATGGCCTTATCACAGAAGATATTGTGCATTGTGTCAATTTGAGAAGTTTAGAAATTTGACTAAATGACTCAGCAGGGGGCCAAAGTCCTCACCTTGTAAACATTCTGAGCCTGTGCAAGAGGAGGGCACAAGGTCAACATGAGTGCTACACCCACCAGTGGCAAATAGCCTGTGTACAATATAAGGGAGGAGAAGAGGCTTGCTCTCCCTGCTTTTTGCTCTTACTGTTTTTGCTGTCTTCTGCCACCTTGAACTGTTGCCTCTATCCTTTGAAGTCAACTGATTATAAACAGAAACCACCACAAACTGTGAGCTAAATAAACTTTGCTGTCTTTCTTTTTGGCATTGTGTATTTTGTCTCAGCAATGAGAGAAAAGTAACTAAGACAGTACTCAAAAGTTTAGCCAGATCAAACTGACCAGAAAAAGGAAGAGAAATGGATAGCAACGAAATATGTCAAACTGTCCTTGTTCATAGAGGACATGATCCTTTACACGGAAGACCACAAAAAACTCCCTCCAAAGACTCCTAGGACAATTCAGCAAAGTGGCTAAATACAAAATCACCACACAAAAATCAATACTGTTCTTGTCAACTAATAATGAATCCTCTGAGAAAGAAATTAAGGAAACAATCCCATTCACCATAGTTTAAAGAATTAAATACTTAATAATTAATCTAACAAAGGAAGTGAAAGACCACTATACTATTCTGAGAAAAAAAAAAGTTTGAAGAGGGTATCATAAAATGGAAGGACATCCTCTGTTGCTGGATAGACAAAACCAGTATTATCAAAATGACCATATTACCAACCTGACATACAGATTTAATGCAATCTGAATCAAAATCCAAACAGCATCCTTTATACACTGAGAAAGCCACAATCCTAAAATCTGCATGAAACCGAAAGAGACTCGAAATAGCTAAATCAATCCTTAGCAAAAAAAAAACCAAAGCAAGAGACACTGCAATCCCAGATTTCAAGTTCTTTCACATCGCCACAATGATAAAAACAGTGAAGCACTGGCATAAAAACAACAAGCAGATCAATACTAGTTGAACAAAATACAGGAAACAGTACCAACCCTAGTCACATTCAACAGTCTGATCTCTGACAAAGAGAATGAAAACATGCTGGAAAAAAGATAGCTTGTTTAATAAATGGTGCTGGGAAAAGCTGGTTACCCATATGCAGAGGGATGAATCTAGAACCAAATCTCTCCTCCCGTAGTCAAATCAAAGTAAAATGTATAAAAGACCTAGATTTTAAGACAAAGGCACTGAATCTGCTGAAATATAAATTAGGGAAAGACATAAGCACAGGCTAAGACTTTCTGAACAGAACTCCAATTGCACAAGAAATAGCACCAAGAATCAATGAATAAGATTGTACCATTGAAAAGCTTCTGCATGGCAAAGGAAACAACCAACAGAGTAAAGAGACAACTTTCAGAATAGGAAAAAAAATTTTTTCCAGCTGCTTGTCAGACAGAGGACTAATATGTGCAATATATAAAGAAATTGAAATTTTAGATTCGTCAAATAAAAAGATGAAATAAAAAATAGTAAATTGAAGAGGCTTTTCTCAGAAAAAGTACAAATAGTCAATAAGTAAATGAAAAATATGTTCAGCAACTTTGTCCATAAGGGAAATGAAAATCAAAACAACAACGATTCCATCTTATTCCAGAAAGAATGGCCACCATCACAAATTAACAACAACAACAACAACAACAACAACAAAAAATGTTGAGAAAGTGGGAAAAAGGGAAAAAGAACCTTTCTACATTGTTGAATAAAGCACAACCATTATGGAAACAAGCATAGAGATTCCTGAAAAATCTAATAATAAAAATTCCATTTAACTCAGCTGTAATTCTTCTGTAGTATCTTCATATTATAGACATTATTATAGTGACACGTGCATACCCTTATTGACAGCAACGCAACTCACAGTAGCTAACTCTTGGAAACTGCTTTGATGCCTACCAACAGAGGAACAGATAAATAAAATGTGGTATATATACCCAATTCAGCCATAAAGAAGAAACCAAAAGAGTTATTTGTGGGAAAATAGATGCACCTTGAGGCCCTAATGTTAAGCAAAATAAATTAGACACTGAAGGTCAAATATTGCATGTGTTTTTATAGGAAAAATGCAAATTATAAGTAATTTAAAGAGCAAAATAGTGCCGGGCGTGGTGGCGCACGCCTTTAATCCCAGCACTCGGGAGGCTGAGGTAGGCGGAGCGTTGTGGGTTCGAGGCCGGCTTGGGCTACAACACAAGCGCAAGGCCGGCCTGAGCTACATAGTGTGACCCTGCCTCGAAAAACCAGGGCCGGGAGTTTGGCTCAGTGCCTTAAGCGCCTGCCCTGGCAGGTGCGAGGTTGTGAGTTCAATCCCCGGTGCCGCAAAAAAAAAAAAAAAAAAAAAAAAAAAAAAAAAAAAAAAAAAAAAAAAAAAAAAAAAAAAAAAAAGGAGCAAAATAGATTATAGATGATAGGAAATAAGGAGGTACATGTTTGTATATGGGAATGGGATCTAAGGATGAAGGATAGAGGAAAATAAAGTAAAAAGAACTCGGATATAGTATGTATATAAACCAATTCCGCATGATAACTATATTCAGTACATATTGCTAACAAAAATCTTTAAAACCCTCCAAAATATAAAAAGCGTTTTAAAATGGAAAAAAATCCACAGTAAAATTTTTTGAGCTCAAATATCAGTATGTGTACTTTTTGCTATTTGTTTATAATTGTTGATTATGTAATTAATACAATTTGAGCATTTTTAATTTTAGATATACAATGCTACTATGCATCCCGCATTTTAGTTTGACCTATATACGCTGTAAGAGAAGACACATGCTATGGTTTGGATATGATACACCTCCAAAAGGTTCATTGTGTTGAAGTCAGGATTGTTGATGGCCTTTTGTGAAGTGATGGAATCACAAGGGACTTGGTCGGCGGGTTAATCCACTGATGAGATCATGACCCGATAGGTGGAAAGAGCAGACAGCCTCAGGGAAGGGAGCGCCTCGCTGGGACACGACCTTGGTCACTGTCTGTGCTCATTGTTCCCCTCTGACTCAACTGCTTTCTCTGCCTTGACACATCTAATGCAATAGATCTGACTTACTGTGGGCTGAAGCTTCTGAAAATGTGAGTGAAAAGAAATATTTCCTCCTTTAAATTTTTCCTTTTCCCTGGAGAATATTCACTGATATTACCCATGGCTGCATGGTTTGTTCCAAGAAAATGCATGAATTACAGTCTTTACCTTCTCCCCTAAGTTTTCCAGAAAATATCAAACTTTTGTTACTATTTTCATATCACTGTAGCATATTGATATTCTTTGGAAATAAAGACATCATTCTCTTTATATCATTCTGTTTTTATTAGTGGTGTTTCTGTGAACAAAGTATAATAATTCTTGATTACCGAAAAATGAACATTGGCAGTGAGCTGTACTTTTTTCTAAATGGGAAATGTGGGTTTTTTCAGGTATTTGCACACAGCAATAAAAATTGACTAACACGGAATATTAATTTCAGATTAAATGGTTAAATCATACTATGTCCTTTTAAGAATAGATGATAGTCAATAAACATTTACGAAGGTCATAATAAAAACAAATATTACTAATTTATACCAACCATTTTTTAATTCAAATGAATGACACTAACAAAAAGTAATAAAATGTTTCAGCCAAGACATTTTTCTTATTTTGTAGTCAATTTGTTATTTGTTATAACTGAACTTGCTAGAGATTTGTAAACAAAGCAAAACTAAACTAAACCCTTCCTGTTAGGTGCAGAAGGAATATCATCCTGTTCATACAGTGGCAGAGGAAACTCTGGAGGCTCAAATCTTATTTTTAAAACATGGATGGATAACTAAGGAGAAGAATATGAGAGATGCCAGCATTGTTGCCAAGAATAAGGAAAACCAACTTGAGAAACTACAGATAATCTGAGCCATAAACTGTTCTAAGTATGCATACAATAAGTTTACTCATTATAATGACGATGTAAAACAGGCATTCTTTTGTTCCATTGTACAAGTGAAGAAATTAAGACACAGCTCCATTTTGGCATTTGGTTGATGAGAATTGTAGCATATTCAATTATTTTGTGAGAAACAATTACTAAACATGTTCTTTAAACAGCACTAACCCAATCAGATTGATGGTTGTGTTGTTGTGGTATTGCTACTAGTATTGCCTGCTTATACTGAGGGTATTAAATGTATGTGCAATCCATTGTTGATGTAAAATTTATTTAAATGTAAAGGTTTACACTACATATGTTATTTCATTTAAATGCACAGAACATTTTGAAGTTTTGCTGTTTCAGTCAACCATAGAAAATCAGAGTGATGTTTTTAATGAAAATTTTGAAGCTCTTAGACTTTAAAGGCAACTTAGCTTGAGTAACAAAAATGTACAGTTTTTTGTTATAAATTCAGTTTTATAAAGCTTAACAAATTGATAACGACATTTTTTATAATAAGTATCTTGTATTTGTCTGAAGCAAAAAAATAAATAAAGAAAAAAAGATGAAAATAAAAGAAGGAAGGGCAAGTAAGCACTATCATGTGGATGGGAAAGAGACACAGCCAGAAGAGAAGCTACGCCTTCCTGTGAACCAACCACGTATGGGCTGAAAAACCAGCAGAGCACCCCCTACACACACACACCCTCGGGATTCCAAGGACTCAGGGTGAAATGACAGCAACTGAGGGGAGGGGAATAGCTTGATGCTTGTATCGTTTGGTTGACTCTGCAGGCCTGGGGCTGGTGCTCTGGGCATCTACCTGGAGGATGGCAGTGTGCGTTGTGGCAACTGTGGGGGGTTTCCTCCTATCTAGTTTTTGAAATCCAGTGTTTAGTTCCATTTTACTGTTTTGTTTTATTCCTGTGTCTGGTTACCTGAGCTACTATTTTGATGATAACAGTGTGCAGTATTGTTCTCATTGTTTCGTTTTGTTCAGATTCATTGTTTTATTTTATTCAATGCTATGTTTTAATTGGTTTTATTCTGTTTTGTTTTGTTCCTTCTTGCTATGTCGATTTTACTATTGTGAAGATAGCAAGGTATTATTATAACAGCCATTGTTGATTTCCTATTGTCCTGAAGTTCTGCACCACTTTCACTGCTGTGTTTTGATTGTCTTCATTCTGTTTTCGTGGGTTTTGTTCTCTTTAAAATAAAAAAAAGAAAGAATGGAGGGAGGGAGGGAGGGAGGGAGAGCAGGAGAAACTGTAGAGAAGGAAAAATATACTTTCTCCTTTACAACTTAGGTTCACGACTCAGGACCCTGTAACAGAAAATAGATTAACCAGAGAGTTGATACAAATTTATTTCATATAAACTCCATGTGAGAGACAGGGGTCGTTCTACAACGCGAGTGCAAGGCCGGCCTGAGCTACACAGTGCGACCCTGCCTCAAAAAACCAGGGCCGGGAGTTTGGCTCAGCGGCTTACGCGCCTGTCAGGCAGGCGTGAGGTTATGAGCTCGATCCCCAGTGCCACAAAAAAAAAAAAAAAAAAAAAAAAAAAAAAAAAAAAAAAAAAAAAAAAAAAAAAAAAGCAAAGATTCAAAAGAGCTGTTAAACTGAGGGCTTTTTGTAGGAGGCTTGCCAAGCTGGGTAAATGTGAGGAAATACGGTAGAGAGTCCGGTAGGAGGTAAGCACGGTCCATTCGCGACTCTCGGCAAGTCCTGTGTTTTCAGATTCCTGTCTGAGTTCTTTGGTCTTCAGAAAGAAGGACACTTCTCTCCTCTGGGCATGGGGAGGGCACCTGTCACTTGATGATCTTATGATCTGCTTGAGGGAAAGGTAAGAGCATCTCTCTGAGGCTTTATGATCTGCTTCGAAGGAGGACAGGGGCGGGTCAGAGGAACCTTCCAGCTACTTCTGATATTTCGTCAACCGGTGTACCAAATGTCATTCTGGGGGGGCTACCATGTCCTAACAACATCAGACTAGGTCACAGACAAGTTCCCCCAAGTCACAAAACCATAGCAGAGCTGAAATTTCAATCAGAAGAAAACTTGAAGAATCTAATGTTCTTTTGGTTATTTGTGAATGTATTTTTACCTTAAGAGGAAAACATGAGTGATTCAAATAAAAGACTAGAAGGACCAGAAGGAAATTCCCCAAAGCTGCTGAAGTACAAGTTGCATGGAATTCTGTTTACCCACCACCACCACAGAGCGGCAGTGACGGAGTCCGGCAGCCACAGGCACTGGTCCCATGGTTATGGCGCCAGGTCTGCCTCTGTTGCTGCTTCTACAGAGGGGCCTGGTGCGTCGGCCACCTTTGGTCCCTTGTATCACCTGACTCCACATCCTGACAGCATCTTCCTCTTGCTGCTGCACCCTCTTCTGCCTCCTCCCGTGGGGACTCCTTGTTGTTTCTGAGAAACTTTTTTTTTTCACCGATTAGTACACAACTTGTGAGTGTGTAGGGTCACATCATGGAGGAATTTCTACCACAGCCTTTCACATTGGGAAGTCAGTAAACCTGGTTGAGCTGTGAAAAATCATGAAGCAAGAACCCGAGCATCCTACTTGAGGCAATGGAGCTAACAACATAAAGACAGTAAAGGTGAAAAGAGGGGGCTCCTTGGACTGGGGCTCTGGGTAGGGAATTATTGTACTCAGAGAGTTTCTTCATAAACTTCCTGAACTTTTGTTTCTTGTACCCATCTCACTTCTGGAAACATAATTATGAAATTATTTTAAAAGCTATCAGCACACAGGAGGCAAATCAAACCACAGGAATTGGCTGGATTACTTTGAGATAGCCTTTCATGAAGAGCGAAGTGGGGAACCTAGGGTAGGATCACAGACTTGATAAGAGGCCAGTGTCGCAGTAAGGGCACAGAGAAGGCACGGGAGGTGTGCTGAGGACACCACAGGAAGAAGACTTAGGAACTGTACCAGGCTTCTTGTGGAGAGGGGAGCAGGACAGACCAGAAGCAGTGACGGGGAACCCCCGACAGGACCTTTTCTCTTGCAGCAGCAAACATCTGAGCAGAGCCTACAGAGGCTGTAAGGTGGGAACCTGGTGCAGATTTGGGATGTGGGGAAGTCCCTTTCCGAAAGCTTCTAACTCCTCTGTGAAGAGACTCCTGTTGAAAGAGAACCAAAACGTTGGCAGGCTAGCGCCGGGCTTATTGTGTAACTTTTTTTCAGCACTAAGTCAGACGGAAGCAAGACAGGCAGAGAAGTGGATTCATCTGTGATTGGAGTTTTTCCAGGTACGTGCAAGTGGTGAATTGGCATTTTGTGAAGCACATAGGAAGGAAGGCAGCAGAACAATTAGCAAAAGATGAATTCATCAAAAGCCAATTCTGCAAGTAGTGAAAAGAATTGCAGTTATGTAATGAGCAAACTTTTTCTTTTAAATACAAAGCAGCAGACAAAACGGTTATGTGGTGCAGTTCAAATGGCCAGCACAATACAAATTACATTTATACTCAGCATTTAGTAATCTGACTCAGGTTAGTGGAGAGTCCCATATGCACCCTGCTAAAGCATTTGAGATTCCAGAGTGTGGGGATTGTCTCCTACTCAAACTCTGGAAAACAGAGACTCCTAGAGAAAGAAGTCCTTCATAAACAGATGAGTCCACTGAGTGGAGAAGCTACATGTGAAGCTACCAATTAGGATGAGAAACGTGATTGCGAAGTGCTCCACAGCAACCCCTTTTAGGTGGGAAAGATGCATGCACGGATTATCTGAATTATTCTGGAAAAGGCTCGAGATCTGGAAGCAGCCAACAGGGCATGGTGTATGCCTAGCCTTAACTCTGCTCAGTTTTCTTTGACAGACCTTTGGGAAGCTCAGGCCCCTTCCACAGGTGCAGGTGGGGCTGAGATGATGGCAGTGACTGTGGAAGAGAGTCCTGGAAGACAGGGGATGGTGAACTGTGGTCTTCGGTCACTCGTTTTGCAGTGACTTCAAGAGCTGCTTCTGAATTGGGACCTCTAAGGCGATCTGGAATTCAGGAGTCTGTGGCATGAAAACCAAGTGTTACCCATACCAGGTACATTGCGGGATACCCACAACTGCTGACGGAGGCTGGGATGTGCAGTGGCCACATGCATGAACCCTGCACGTACCACATAAGTGGACTTACCAAAGTTGGTTTAGTAGGGAAATTAATTCTGATTTCTTCTTTGTTTGCTGCTGCTGCCTGCGAGTTTGAGGACAATATTTAACAGTGCAGGGACCCACGGTTTCTGTGCTGGAGGAGGAGCTGAGAGGAGAGGGGACCTGTGTTTGTGACTCTGGCAGAACTCAGGAGAGAGTGGGTGATGGCTTCAGCTTTGTGCTTGGTGGCCACAAGGATAATTAATTGAATGTGGACTGTGTCTACTTTGCACTCCTGAAAGTGTGCAGGTTATGTGGGGAGCGGCTGAGCTGTGGCTAAGCCAGAGGTCAGCAAACCCTTGGGACTAGAGCAAAGTCAGTCCCAGAAACATGAAATGCCCAAAGCAGACGTATAAACAAACTGACCTCTATCTCCATGGCATATCAACAGGTGTCCTGCTTTGGTGTTCCTCCAGTTAACTACAGCACAGATAGCTCTGAGAATGTTTTGCTTTCAGTGTTCTCAGCAAAACACCGAGACTTTGAACTTTCCATCTCATTCTGAGCTTCCCCCATTTTTACTGTATATAAATGAAGATGCAGACTGTGCTGGGTTATCACTGCCTCTCTGTCGAAGAGGTCAGGTTCCACCAGGTCCCAGTTTTTTTCTTTTTGCGTACTTTTTTCCTAATCTCCTGTAGCCCTCTCCCAGGACCCTGCTGGCAAGGGTACACATGACAGCACCCTGTCACAGCAAGGGTACACGCTCCTTGTTTGTGCCTTTGTTCATCTGAACATTGGCTTAGGATTTCTATGTGCCACTCACTGTGCTAGATGAGA
>RJWM01016154.1:0-46091 GCA_004363535.1 Dasyprocta punctata | reverse complement strand
AGAGATCCAAGTCTAGGTTTAATCTTCAGCATGTGCATGGTCAGCACCATTTATTAAAGAGGCTATTTTTTGCTGAAGAGAAGGGATTTGACCACTGTGTCAAAAATAGAATAGCTGAATGTGCCTAGAATTGTTCCTGTATCTTCTATTCTGCTCTATTAATCCAAGGTTTGTTGTTGTTATTTGCTTTTGGGGATTCATTTTTGTTTGAAAGGTGTTGACTTGTTCCTGTCACTAAATTATTTTCCTGTTGCTGATTTCCTCATTTCCCTCCTTTTCCTTAGCTAGTCATCCCACTAAATTCATGCTTTTTTTTTTTTACTTACTGACACTGTTGACTTTTCTGTCTCTTTCTAGGATATCTTGAAAATTTTTTGTAATACTGGTCTGGTGGTCATAAAATTCTTGCTTATCATGTAAAATCTTAATTCACCTTTGTCCTATATTTTATCACATTTACACCTTCCAAGGATTAGCTCATAGGTACATTGTGGAGCCTTATTTTGCCTGCCTTACATAGTAAAGAACTTGCATGAACCAAGTCAAAGAAAAGGAGTAAAAAAACAGCAGAAAAGGAAAAGAGAGGATAAATGTAAGCCTCGAGACTATCTCCTGGGGAATAACACCATCTGGATTAAAATCTCAGGGTGCCACTCACAAACTGTGAGATCAGCAGCTAGGTATGACCTCAAGTGTCCTATGAACTAAATGGAAATAATAGCAAATCTACACTTTGAAGAATGAGTGGTTGGCTCCATGTCAAGTATTTAATGTAGCACCTGCTACACAGCATGCTAGGCATTCAGTAAACATTATTGTATGTATGCAAACAGATATATATATATATATGTGTCATGCCTGACCCAGATGAGACCCTGCCAACAAACACGTCAGTCTCAGCAAACAGGAATCTACTAACGGGCCATGCTGTCCCAATAGCTCCACCCCATCATCCTGGCCTGGGTATCACATGCCTATGAGCAGCTGCCGTGGCAGCCCTGCTACTCCTAGGAACACTCAAAATCACCCTCTACTCATCCCACAATCTTCAGGGACTCCTGACTTCCTCCCACTTCACACTGTCTCTCTGCCCCTTGCCTTCTTCAGTTCTACTCACTTTTCATGAAAATTCCCATAGTTACCATTGCCTTAGGTCTGAATTTGAATCCAGCCTCTCACTTTATAAACCTGCATCTCTTTCTAAAAATCCCAAACCACATGATGGCATATATCTGATATATCTAGCAACTTACCCTTTCCTTCACATTTCTATCTCCCTTTTACAGACCCTGATCATAGATGGAAATTCATATAAGCCCACCCCTAACTCCCCTGCCAGGGTAGGTTACACGATCATCACCCATGGCTCTATTGTAGAGGTCACAGCTCTTCCTCCACCTACCACCTCTCAACAGGCTGAACTGAGCACCCTGACCTGGACACTTACACTAGCTACGTGCCTACAAGTTAACATCTATACAGATTTAAAATACTCATTCCATATATTACACAATCATGCTGCCATCTGGGTCTTCAATCATTGACGCCCCACTCATTAAAGCCTTTCTTCAGGCTACTCTATAGCTAACTTGGTGTTCACTGCAGAGGACAACAAGGGTTTACAGACCCCATAACCACTGGACACACTTTTGCAGATTAAAATGCTAAAGAGGAAGCCGGGCCTCTTTTCCATGTTCCTAAGGGTCAATATTTCTCCCTTTCTGGCATAACCCTAGACTATTCCCTTTCAAATGTCAGCAATATCAAAACCTTCCCACAAAGGCAGATGATTCCTAAGCCAGGAAAAGTTTCTCTTTCCTGCTTCACAGGCCCACACCCTTCTTTCATCTTTTCATGACAATTTTCACCCAGGCTACAGACCCCTAACTAGACTTCTAGACCCTCTCATTTGCTTTCTTTCCTGGAAGACTCTTCTTAACACTATCACTGCTCAGAGTTTCTTGAGGGCCCCTGCTTTCCCTATACATTGAGCTCAGGACCTTTCTCCAACTCAGGACTGCGAAATTGATGTCACTCACATGCCATGAGTAAAAAAGCTAAGCTACTTCCTCTGCTGGGTCCATACCTTTACAGGATGGGTAGAGGCCTCTCCCATAGACTCAGAAAAGGCCTCAGCTGTAATCCACTTTCTCCTAGCTGTTAATACCCCCCAGTTTGGCTTTTCTACCTCCATTCAATCAGACAATGCCCCTGTATATATGAGACAAATTAACCACGAGGTGCCTAAGGGTCTTGGAGTCCAACGGAATCTTCACATCCCCTACTGGCCTTAATCATCCAAAAAGGTAAAGAGATACAGTCCTCCTCAAGGGCCACCTCACTAAGCTCATGCTCCAGCTCCATAAAGACTAAGTTTCCCTGCTCCCACTCACCCTTCTTCACATTGAAGCCAGTTCCTGTGTACCTACCTATGAGATGCTGCTGTGTCTCATACAGCTCTCAGTGTTACCAGGGTGAGGATGGCAATAGAGTGAAGAAAAAGGACAAGAGTAGGAATACAGAAAACTGAGGTCGTGTGGAGCCCTCTCTCCTGATGGGAAATACAACAAAGCAGGGGGAGAGGGAAAAGGAGCAAGAGAGCTCCAACGACTGCAGCACATTTGTTTATACACTTGGGAGAGTATCACGTGAAACCTCTCCACCTAGGAGCTTATTCATGTGACTTGTCTCAGGCACCTAGTGTTCTTGAGATTAGCCTTGCTCTGGTCATGCATATGATTGAACTTGAGCTTCAGCCACTACCCACATCTCCCTCTTTTCGGTTTATAGTTATAAATGATGGGTAGTTGGTTGAGGCTATAGGAACTGTGTTTGGAGAACTCTGTAGATGACCTTTTCATTCTTGAACCCTTTTAATTTTGAGTGAACTTACTTGTTCAAGCTAAAAATTTCCAGCCCAAGTATTATAAGTCTCTACATCTAGTATTTTAGCCTTGTATGGTTCATCAATCCATAACAGTAGTTAGTCACTAGTTTAGCTGGCAATTGTCAAAAGGTGTTAGTGATTTAAGTATCTTTTAGCTAATATTTACTATGGCATTGATTTATACCTCTTGTAGCATACTTTTCTGCAAGATGTTCAAGGCCAAGTTAATTACAATAAATCTCTTGCTGTCTATCCAGGTCAGTTAAGTCTCCTCAGGAATTACCTTGGAACCAAGCATAGCATCTCTTAATACCTTTATCAGTGTCAGCCCTCTGGATGAGTCATGGCCATTCCTTGACCTCCTTGCTTTCTCTGAAAGTTCAGGAGACTTCTATTCTGGTGACTCCTTAGGCACACTATACACTGCAGATCTTTATTCTCTGTGGTCCTACAATCTTCTTGATCAAGAGTTTGTAGTACTCACCAGAGTTGCTGAAAAGTTTCCCTCATGTCCTTATTGACCCTAAGGGATAGGGCAAAAATATTGGCTGTTCTCTTGGCCCATCTATCTTTCCAGTTTCTTGTCTCCATACCTCAGTTGTTGAACATCCAGAAGAGGTTAATGACATGACATTTTGTAATGAGAGCAGTTAGCTTAATATTACTATTTTATCTGAATATCAAGCACCTTTGAACATAACATAGAACCATTATTTGCTAATAACCATGGATGTTCTACAAGCTGAATCTCTGTAGAATGCTAACAAGCAATAGCTATATAATTTTAGACAGAAAATTTAAAATCAAAACCATACATAATATTGTAGCATGACAATCATGATGACATTTTTGTGACATACTTAAATTTTCATTTTGACATTGTATAGCTCTTTTAATCAATCATCTCTATCTAATACATAAGGAATTTTTACCTAACATTAATCTTTAGTGGGATGTCACTGAAGAAATTTGTGACATTGTCTGGACTACTTAATGTTTAGGCATCTTTGAGTATAGTGGTGCATATACAATATATACGTCATTTAAGTTTTTGTTATTATTACTGACTGGTGACCTCATTTTGGCTTGACATGAAACTCCTATCACAATTAATTGGAACACAAAAGAAAGGCAAATATATAAATCTGAAAGAAGATGTCTGTCACTATGAACAATCCCAATTTTACATTTTGGAAGACCTATATATCTGGAGGCATGAATAAATTTAGTATACCATGAGGTTAATAACAATCATCACAGATATAGGGAAACCTTTGTTTCAGAGCATCTTAAAATAAAAAATGTCATAGTCTAGAAAATTTAATCTAGTAACGATAATCAATGTGAACGTATCACAATAATATATTTTAATAATAATTATTTGTGTATCTCCCATAAGGCTATGGTGATTTCTGGGGCTTCCTATTAATGAACAAGAACTGGTTAATGTTGCCAGGCAGCTGCTTTCTTATTCATCAATTGGAGTCATTTCCAATAATCTCCTCCTACCCAAAGGGATTTTTAACCTTCTTAATTTTTTTATGACTTATGAAAACCCACTCATAACACTTAACATATTATTTTTGAACAATGAAAGACTCTCAAGTCATGATAAACAATATATATTACGTTTGTATAACCAGTTTTAGCATCATTTTGAACAGTTGGTAACCCAGGTGGAAGCATGCTTTTTAAATCTATAACCCAAAGTAAGCTTTGATCAAATGATCCAAAAAATGCAAAAGAACAAAGAAAAGAGAAAAATTGTTGAGCTCAAACTAAAATAAATAAATAATAAACTTCACAAATAGGACAAACAAACAAACAACATAAACAGACAATCTATTTACAGTATCTGAGTGCACTCAAATATATTTTTGGCCAAATTAAATTATAATAACTTTTAAATTTCCTAAGTTTGTAATTACAAGCAGACTAGTCAGAATTTTTGTAGGGCAACTTTCAGAGATTTCTTGTAAGAAAATTTAGAAGGAACAAACCTTTTATCTGCAAATAATACACAACTTTGTATCTTATTCTGCCTTAAGAATACTGACAATTTTTATGTCCCTTTCTTTTATGTGACCTCCAACTCAGTTGTCTCTATACACTTTGTAACCTACTCAGATCTTCTTTTCCCATTTTTGGTTACCATGTCTTGGGCATCCTGGGTCAATTTCTTTAATTGACCCTAAGTCAGGTCTAGCCACATCTTTCTCTATAAGCTGTGAAGCAGTTTCTGAGTCATTGTTGCCACAGAATTGAGCATCAGTTTCTTGAGAGATGGGACCTACACCTTCTCTGGGTCTATGTTCATGATATAGCCAGACAGTACACTCTGGTACCCAGATAGGCCACTCAACATTTACTGGAAAGAGACAAGCATATCCTTGACTATCGGAGACCTGGCCTAGATCCCCAACCTCCCGAATGAGTGTATGGCAAAGGCTTAATGAGACAAATGGTGCGGTTTTAGGGCTCCAGGAGGGTCAAAGCCCCTACAAAGTTCTTGACTCTGTAGCTGTCATGAGGGCTAAGAAAAGAACTTCTCTGGACCACCTATATTTATTTTCATTGTAGACAAAGAGAGGGGACACTGAGGGAGTTGCCGGAACTGAGCAGGACTTGGGAGTCACTTCAAGGTCATCTCCAAGTAGGAAAAAAATGCCAGAAAAGGAGAACTATCTTATCTCCAAAATGACATTTGTGGTGGGGCTGAGATACCTGAAGCGTAAGATGACTGCAGGGCAGTCTCTATTAACATAATTGATTATGGAGCCAAGATGTCCTCAGCTGTGACCTTCTTTACCTTGCCCTTTGAGGTATCTCTGACCTCACTGGCCACTACAGGCCTCAGTCAGGACCAGTGATTCATAGAGGTTCACTTACTATGAATCAGCTCCCATCGCCAGGTAAGGGGCCTAGGCCTAGGACAGGCTCACAGATAAATAAAAAGCCAATTAGTAAATTTTAAATCCTGCTCAGAGCTACTTCATAGTGGTCTCCAACACTTGACCCCAAATTAGCACTGGTCTAGGTCCCTTCCATTGTCCAGTATGAAGTTCTTTCCAAAGGACCCTTCATAACTTCTTTTCCTTCACCTGGTTGAATTGTCTTTCTGCTACTGTTATTCCATTCTTAATAGGATTTACAAAGTTAGTAGTACATACTACCAAGTGAAGTCTATCATGAAGTGTGAATTTTTATAGGAAAGGACTCCCCTTTTTGTTTTGTATTTGAATTGTGGGTGTACGGAAAGCATGCTCAACAATTCCTTGACCTTGAGGATTTTAGGGAATTCCTGTGGTAACAGAAATGTGAAAAGTTTTACAAAATGTTTGGAAGGTAGCAATTATATAAGCTGAACCATTGTCAATCTTAAGTGCCTATGGACAGCTAAGAGTACTAAAGGCTTCCAAGCAACAAGCTATGACATGCTTAGCCACTTCGCCAGTGTGGACAGAGCAAAAATAAATCCTGAGAATGTATCCACTGAAATGTGGACCCAGCATAGAGAGCCAAACTCAGGAATATGAGTGACATCAATTTTTCAGAGATGATTGGGGTGTAATCCTCAGGGATTAATCCTCACAGGGAGTGAAGGAAGATATATTACACATGAGGAATACTGTTTAACAATTTGTTGAGCCTGTTCTCAAGTTAAAAGGAACTGTTGGTGCAATACAGAAGCATTTTGATAGAACATGGCATGGGAGGTAAAAGCCTGTTGAATAGGATCTCAGGGAGCAACAGTTAGAGTAGCCACCAATCTATCATTAAGAGGCCTTGGCAATTGGAAATGGGAACAAAATGACTGATAAAACAGGGGACATGTGATGACCAAAAAGCAATTTGGAGAGTGTGAAACAAATGAAAAAAACTTTCTGGTTAGTGTAAATGGTGGCAGTTTCAATATGATCCATCACACCACAAATATAAATGGTCTGAAAAAAATGTTAATTTGAATGAATGAATGATCTTGTAAGGCCCATATAACAACCTGCAATTCAGTCTTTTGTGCAGAAGAAAAACTTTTATTGTGTATTCAGGAAGAGAAGCCTGTAACATAACCTCCCTTGCTCAAAGCAGTGCCATAACCACCTCTTACTATGGGAATCAAGTTTATTTTTGAAGGAAAGACAAAGGGTGTGAGGGAAGCAAATTGAATTAATATGTCTGGAGGATAATGGCAATCATTATCACCACGGAAGTTAGCTAATGCAGGTTGCCAAAAGGACAAGAATTGCCATAACCACAGTTGTTGAACAGAAGAAAAAGGAACAATGATATTTTGTACTTCACATCAAAAAAGTTGAATAGCACATGTCTACCCATGTGCAGTCAGTCCTGCCACAGTATCATAAAAAGGGAGAAATGGTTTTATGTGGAGCACATCACAGGTGTAGCCTTCGTAGAGGGCTCTGAGATTGTGAAAGGACCTCATTGGGCATATGTTGAGTTGGACAATAATTAAAAACATTGGAAAAGATGGGTCAACTCTAGAGTTGAGTAGAGAGGGCCAGATTAAGTTTGTTCAAGGCAGTTTTATCCTCTGATGCAACTGCTCTGGGAGAGGTAGGGGCTGGGTCCCCTTTGAGAATGTCAAAGAGAGGGGCAAAACCATGAGTTGTTTAAAGAGCTGAGTCAAGCCAATAAATATTGTCAAGTAGAGTCTGAAAATCATTTAGGGATGCAAAATGATTAACCTGGATTTGAACAATTTGGGGCACAGTATGTCTCTGTTGGATAACGTGACCAAAATATGAAAAAGTGCCACAGTTTGCACTCTTTCCGAGGAAACCACTAGGCCTACATTACAAAGGGCACCATCCAATTTGATAAATGTCTGGTGCAAGGTGGATGAGTATTCATGTGCTAGAAGAATATCATCCACATAATGAATAAGATAAGCAGAAGTTTGAGCCTGATGGACTGATAACATGGCTGAAACCACAAACTCTTGGCACACGGTTGGACTATTTGCCATTCCTTGTGGAAGACAGTACCATTAAAAACAGCACATAGGGACCTGATGGTTAATGTAGGGTAAACTAATGGCAAATATTTTTATCTTGAAGATGGAGAGGGATTGTAAAAAAGCAGTCTTTTAGATCAATCACCATGAGGAAAAAATGCAAAGGAACAGCTATGGGATTGGGCAATCCTGGTTGAAGTGCTCCCGTGGGTTTCATGGTTTGATTAAGAGCCCACAAATCCCACAATACTTTCCACCTTCCTGACTTCATTTTTATTATGAAAATTGGAGTAATTCCAAGGATTATTGGAGGATTCTAGATGCACTGCCATAATCTGTTCATTAATCATTATATGAGCTACTGTAATCTTCTCCTGAATGAGGGGCCACTGATCAACTCAAACGGGGTCATCAGACATCCAAGTTATCTTGGATACCATCCATGGGTTGGAGAAGAGATCAATGCCCCTCCTGAAAAATGTGAAGTTGTGTAGCCTATACCATAATGGTTCTTTTTAGGGATAACTGGAAGAGGTTCTCTCCTTCCCTGATTGTTTTTAACAAGCCCTTGAGTGGGAAGGAAACCTTGTTATAACATCTGATTAATTACCAAGGAGTTAGGGTTAACCAGAAATGCTCCCATAACCTGTAATACATCACAACCCCATAGACTGACTGGTATATGGGGGAGGACATAAGGTGAAAAATGTCCAGAATGTCCTTCTGCATCCCTCCAGGTTACCAGCTTAGCACATCTACTAGGCTGAGGTGAGAAACACTGCCCAACTCCGGCAAATTTGTAATTACTGCATCCAGGAGCCATGCCATAGGCCAATGGTGTTGGGCAATGACTGAAACATCTGCACCTTTGTCTAAAAGCCCCTTAAGTGATTTTCCTTCAATAATTAATTCCATCTTAGGATGATCCTATTTAATCTGTTGAACTTAATAAGCATCTGAAGACCCAAAACCCTTGGATCCTCTGCCCTTATTTACAGATTTTATGATTTTTGTCAAAGGAAGAATAACCAATTGAGCATTACAAGAGTCTGTAGTGACTTGAACAGTGTTTTGAATAGTTTGAACCATAGCTTTGATTCCCTGTGTATAATCAGCATCGATGACAACAGGCAAAACCTGGAGACCTTTTAAATTGAGATTGCTGTGGCCTAATAGGAGTCCCACTGTACCCTGAGGCAAAGGTCCACAGACTACAGTAGGAATATCCTGAAGTCCAATTTCAGGAGTTAGTATAAATCTAGAGCAAGGATTGAGGTCCAAGCCTCTGCTGTTTTTTGTCGCTTGCCAGAGCTCAGAAGTGTACTTGGCAGTGGAAATTAGGGCTGGTGAGGAATTAGGAAAAGTGTCCCCACTGTTTGGTGGAGCCAGGTCAGGCCCAACTAGAAGTTTCCCAGAATGGTTCAGCCTTCCATATCAGTTCTGAATCTACACTCATTTGCTCTATGTTTACTTTGTCTACACTTTGTACAGATACTAGAAGGTTTTGTTGAAGGGCTGAATAATACCTGTGTTGGCCTTACCAGTACAACAGAGCAATTTTGGGCAAAATGTGCCCCATACCCACATCTGAAACAAGTAACCTTGTGGCTTGCTTTCCTTTTCTAGGCTGTGGATGAATAGCCTGAATGATAGCTGCTGCTAAAGCAGCCCCATTACATGTGATGGGCCAATGTCTGCACAAATCTGAATCATCTCAAACAGTGTAGCCTTTTTATGGGCCCAGAAGGCCTCTTTACACCACTTGTTTGCATTCTCAAAGGCCAATTGTAGAACAATTAATGCATTAGCTTCTGAATTACTCATAAGCCTCTCACTAGCCTTCAATAGGTGTGCTATAAAATCCTGAAAGCTTCATCAGGATTCTGGCAGATGGATGTCAGGTCAAGGTCATTCTTTGAAGGACGTTCCCTCCAAGTCCTTATGGCAGCTATTTTAATTTGTTCATATACTTGTATTTTAAAAGTAATTTGATTATTCATGGCAGCAAAGGCACCTTCTTTAGTTAACATATCTTTTGTAATAGCTATGTTGTGAGCAGCATTGTGAATGAGCTGATTTGTGCACAATTCAAAAAAATTGTCCTTCCACAGTAAATCCCCTGAACTTAAACATCTCCTTCTAATCATTTGGAGTTATAACTTGTCCTAAAAGTTCCATTAAACTTAAGCTGTAAGGGGCCATGATGCCATAGGTAGCAGTAGCTTGTTTTAATTCCTATAGGATCTTAAAATTTATGGCTTCATGAAGATGTGACTTGTCTCGGATCATTAGGGATTTGGAGTTCAACAACAGGGTAGACATGTTGAAATTCCTCCATGGGCTCCCCCACCCATCAAATTTCTCTTAATGCCAGCTGCAAGGGAGAAAGAGAGGCTGATTCTACTTCCTGAGAGGGAGAAGTTTTGGCTTGTGATGTAACAAGGTTTCATTGAGTCGAGGTGGTGGCGAGGCACAGTTACGGTTATTGGTTTTGCCTTGGGCAGCTGTGAAACTGAAGTCACAGCGAAATGCTCCTCTAGTGGGAAAAGGTCTTTTTGTCCCCCATCACTCCTTCCTTATCTGATTGAGCAAAGGTAGAGAGCTCAAGCTCTATCAGTGGGGCTTTTGCCTTCTTATTCCTTGTCTGCTCAGGACTTGGTTTTAAAACAGTGCTCTGAGCAGAATCTTCTGTGGTCATCTCAGTAGGACCATGGCCATTGAGACACTCCCTAATTCAAGTCCACAAAAGAAAAGTAAGTACAGGAATTCATAATAGAACAAGGATTTGTATATACATCTGTTGTTCATGAGTACCTACTTGCGTCATGCTTAATGTCTGATAAAATCAATATACCTCTCTCTCTATAGCTTCTCTTTTTTTTTTTTTTTTTTTGGACCAGGGATTGAACTCACAACCTGGCACCTACAAGGCAGGTGATATGCCACTGAGCTAAATCCCTGGCCTTATTTTTTTAGAAAGGGTCTCCCTATGCAGTTCAGGCTGGCCTTGAACTCACAACTATCCCTCCTACCTCAGCCTCCTGGGTGCTGGGATTAAGAGCATGCACCACCACGCCTGGCTCTCTCTTTGGCTTCTCTTAAGCCTCTCTCTCTCTCTCTCTCCCTCCCTCCCCCCTTTTTTGTTTGAATACAGAAAACTGAGGCTGTGTGGAGCCCTCTCTCCTGATGGGAAGTACAAAGAAGCAGGAGAGGGAGAAGCAGTGAGAGGAAGGAGCAAGAGAATGTGAACAGCTGCAGTGCATTTATTTATACACATGGGAGACTGAGTATCACGTGAAACCTCTCCACCTAAGAGCCTATCCATGTGACTTGCCTCAGGCACTCAGTGTTCTTGAGATTAGCCTTGCTCGGCCCACACCTGATCGATCTTCAACTTCAGCCGCTCCTCACAAGATACGGTCCACTTGAGCTTTTCTATGGCTGCAACTTTCTGCTCAGGCCAAACCTCAGCCCAGAGGCCAGCCCTGTTGGAGACTCTCTTAATTCTGCAACAGGCCCAAAAAGAGACGACACATCAATAATCTTCTCCTGCCTTCTCCTGACACCCAGCCTGATGAAGATAGCCTAGGTAACAGAACAGTTTTACTTAAAAATTGAAACCCCCAGTCACTACAGCCCAGGTGGACCAGGCCCTTCTTGGTCATCCATAGCACACTGATAGCTGTTCACTTACAAGCCCCTCCCCAGTGGGTTCATTGCTCCTGAATAAAATTGTCCTGCTGGTTGCTCACTGGATCCCTGCTTGCAGAAATCACAAGGAATCCTCCCCACTTCCTCAGACTGACCCGAATTCCAGAAGACACTTGAATGCACTGGCCCTGCCAATTCTGCTGCTTCACCCACTTCCTTCATTCTGTCTCCCTTGTTCACCTCACGCTCCTATCTTGGAGTCATTCCTTGTGTGAGTAGATATCCTCTCCTAGGGCACTCTATGTGACTTCCACCCCAGGAGGGAGGCGGTTTGATTGTTTTCCTTCCTCCTTGCACTTGGCTGGCTAGCTCTCCTATGAATGAATGCCAAAGAGAGAGGACGCTAAACACTCTCTGTTTCTAATATGCATTCTCCTGTGGATTTTACTTATAATCTTTTCACGCTCCCCAATCAATTGTCTTTTGCCTCGGGGATAGAATCAGCTCTTATCCTTATGCGCACCCTTACCCTAACTAAGCTCCTCTTCTCTACTTCTCTGTGCTCTTTCATCTGGCTAGCCTTCCTGCTCCTTTCGCTATGCCCCACAGTCACCCTCTTGCCAGTTCCCCAGATGACCACCTGTATAAGACCACAGAGTCAAATCATTCCTTGTTAAACTTATCCGATCCCTCTCTGGCCAAAGACAGCTGGCCCTGTCTCTACATCTGCAGCCACGTACGAGGCCACCACTGTTCCACCTGAGGTCTGGGTCTTTACCAATCTCACCATTCCTGACATGAAAGGGGATTCTCACTCTTGGGCATCACTATCCAAGAAGCATGGGGCTCCTTTCCTCTTTGGAGATTTTACCTAGCAGAAAACTTACAAAGAGATGAAGTGACATTGTGCATGACCCAGTTCCTACAGTCCAATATAATCTTTACACCTATCGAACTGAACAAAACAAAAAATGGTCCCATAACCACAAATACCAGTTTTACTTATCCAGCCCCACCGGCATTCAGTGTTATCTCTCCAGCACCAAAGTCTGATATTATCTATCCTTCTGCATGGACTATTCTGTCACCTCTACCACTGGCATCCCACCTCCCAATTCCTTATGCTAACAGTTTCTATTCCAAACTCTTTAAAATCCTTCCTCTCCCCTGGTTGAGGGCTGACATCTTTCTCAATCTCTGCCCAACTGCACTGGGCTGGAATAAACCAGCTTCACTGCTAACATAAATGCCTGTTTGAGTAGTTCCTCCCTCACAGCTGTTTATCACACTATGCTTATTTTATCAATGAATGGATACAAAGAGAAATATATACAGAGATGGGTTAGAAGTGGTAGGTGTGTGACAAAGGGCAGTGCATTCCTGGGTTTTAACTCAGGACCTGTTACCTACTAAAAGTACAAGATTTATCTTACTGCCTACCTTCCTTACTCTCCTAGACCATGTTATGAACCTCAAAGAATAAATGCATCTTTAAAGCCAGAGGCTTATGCTGTAGTATCTCTGGGAATAAACCATCTCTAATAAAACTGTTGGGGTTCACCACAGAGAGACAGGGACAATCTCCTGGACTTTTAACCTGTTACTCATTAAAAGCATGATTTGTTTTCTTCTGAGATTATCAGGGACTACAAACCTGCTTTTGATGCAAAACACTATCTTTATTTGGCCCTACACAAGCCTAACCAGTAACTCAAAGCAGGATAAAGCTTGGCATCTCTACCTTCATTCTATCTGTCTTCTTTACTACCTTACAACTTTGGGTCAGATCCCTGCTAGCTCCACATGATTATTTAATCACTTAAAGAATATCTGCATAAAAGCTGGTAACACAAGGTTTATTGGCCCTAAATTTGCCTAACCTATCTCATTCCTTTCAAGACTGAGGATGCCAAAATAAGAGATTTGCAGAGACATTTAACTGCCAGGTTTTACCTCCTGCAGTGGGTGCAGGCAAATCTCCAATCATGACCCTAAACCTTGGATTCCAGCAGAACTTATGCAAAACTGAGGTAGCCCAACCAAGCATGAGCAATAATCTCAAGAAAACAGAATTGACTCTTATGAAATAACAAATTCTATGGAGCTACAAAACCAGAACTGAGATAGTCATCATTCAGACGCTGCCCTATCTCAGCAGTCCCATAAAGACTGGTCTCTTCCCTTGGCTAACACGCCGGTCTGATCTTCTCAATCAAAGTTATGCCCCCTTCAGTCTTTCTTTTCAAGCTGAAGTTGCTCCCCAGTTTTTTCTTACTTTCTATTTAAAGCCTTTGCCTATAAATCTGTGCTGTCACCTCAGTTTTAATTTCCATTAACAATGGAACAAAGAACTGTGCTATCTGGGACATGCATTAAGATCTTTAAACAGAAAACAAAAATGAAGACTATACAAATGATAACCAGAATTTTTTTTGCAAGGAAGAATATAGAAAACTTTTTGACTTCCGTTTCAACTAATATATTTTCCTCATAGTGGTTAAATATTTCTTAGTTACCAAATAGAGATGCACTTGAAAAGGCATTACCTGGTAAAATAGCTTACATATAATAGAAATGCAAGACACAGCTATCATCAGTATTATAACCATTATTATTATCATCATTGTTACTATTACTGGAGAAAAACAGCATTTGTAAGTGAGCAAAGAATTTCAAGTTTGAAAGAACAGAGTCAATTTCCTCAGTATTACTCTGTGCCCAAGATTGTGCTACCCTAGATGTGTCTCCTATAGTCTCCTATTAAATTAGGGATCTTAGTGCCAACCTCAGTGATTTCTGCTCCAGGGATTATGTCATCTGGTATAGAATATTTTGTTAGTATGACACCTAGGACATAAGGAACACTTTATAATGCTCCACCTCTTTTAGTATTCTATCATGACTAATTTGTGAAGCTGTTTTACTTGTTTCAAACCATTCTCCCTAATCCAATCTAATTTCTTTTTCTTCATTTCTGCCCAGGCCTCCCCCAGCCCTTTACTCCAGTGTTTTCCCTTTGTCTCTTGTTCACAGTTGTTTGGAGGCTTCCACACACTGTCACTAGACTTGTGGAATCCATGTGTTTTGTGATCCTTTCCTGCTCACCTCCCTAGGGGAAAACGGCCTGCCACTTGCCTTTGATCTAACACCTCAACCTGCCAGTCGTGGTTGAATCTGGAAAGTCACTTGTGAAAGAAGGAGAGTTGAGCATTGGAAAGAGAGAACTGAAGCACTTCCTTCTTGCAACCAGGCAGCCAAAGGCTCGAAGTGCTAACAAGGCTGCTTACTCAGACACCCAAAGGCTTAACGCATACCCATTGCTCTACTTCCCAGGTGGCTGTGGGCTGCTCAGAAATGTTGAGGTCAGTCTGTCTGTTTGTCTGTGTGGCTGACTGGTTCTCTCCATTCTCTTTAAAGGTAAACTACATAAAGGTAACTGAAGCACGCAAAGGCATGAGTATGCTTTCCATCACAGCAGGGGGCAAAAGGAAGGAATGAAGCATCTTGAAGAAGGCAGCTGTAGAAAGCCATCCAATAATTAAGACCATGTGAATGTGTTGTTCTTTGTACACTCATAGAACTGCTCTTTAACATACTCCTACCCACTTTTAATATTATATAATGCATTTATTTAACATTTATGGGATGTTTACTGTATGCCTGGCACCATCTATACATTTTATATTTTTCACTTGTATAGCTCATTTAATCTTCACAATACCTTCATGGTAATTATGATCATACTCTACTTATAAATAAGAAAATGAGGTAAACAAAGGTTAAGCAAGTCGCCCAAGAAGATACAGTAGAGCTAAGATTTATTATACATATACTGTGCATCTCCAGTTTAGGGAAAAGTTCTGTTCAGGGAAAGCATTTTTTTTTTTTTTTTTTTTTGCAGTACCAGGGATCGAACTCACAGCCGCACGCCTGCCAGACAGGTGCTTAAGCCACTGAGCCAAACTCCCAGCCCTAATTTTTTTGAGGCAGGGTCGCACTATGTAGCTCAGACCGGCCTTGCGCTCCCGTCGTAGCCCAAGCGGGCCTTGAACTCACAATGCTCCTGCTACCTCAGCCTCCCGAGTGCTGGAATTAAAGGCGTGTGCCACCACGCCCAGCTCAGGGAAAGCATTTTTAACCTGAATTGCTTTGTAAGTCCAACACAATGAGTCTTACAAAGTACATCTGTGGAAGCCTGCAACTTGAATGTTTGTAAGTTGGAGACTTATTATACTTGATTTTCATTATTATTTTTTATTTTAAAAAGCAAAACAGAAAAAGGGTAGAAATAATACAGAATTTCAAAAAAAACAGTCAGAGATCAACACTAATTAATATATTGCATATTGTTATCTTAGAAGTAGTTGTTCAAGTTATAAGATCTAGGCATAAAAAAATGATCTCTTACAACTTGAGACTTATTGTATTTGACATCAGGCAGTGTACAGATTCTTAATTTAGAAATAATGCTTTTCCCATTCTCATGATTCAAGAGACAAATTGATTCCCTATGAAAACATGCTGTACCTCAGTCCTGTTGTCATGCCTGGAGCCACTTTTTGAATCGTGAAACATATCTCAGGTCTCATTTCTGCCTGAGTTGTAAGAGATTCAATATTCTAGAAATTTGTATTTCATTTGAATTTATATTAATTCTAGAAATCTTACCAAAACACTTAAGCAACTACTTCACAAATATTCCAGGTTTCCTGTCAAACATTTTAGAATTTTTGTGACCTTAAAAATAAAGTTAATTATACTGCTTTATAATGCTTATGAAATTCATGTATGTATATGGTTATGGCATTACAAAGCTCACAAATAATAAAAATTTGCAAACAGTATTTTCCCAAGTTCCTTATTATCCTGAAACATCCAATCCCTCTCTCTAACTTTTGGTCATTATGTCATCATTTTCCAATAATATACTTATTTTGATATTTCTTCATTTACAAAATTATACCAAAGCTATTACTTTCCTATTGTGGAAACTTGGGATTCTTCTAAATTTAATTCATTTATCTATAACTCTTTCCTTTACTTAGTTATGAAACATGCTTTGATTAAATAGTTTATATTAATATATATAAACATAGTTTATAATAGTTTTGTTAATTTTTTCTTTTGTTTCTGTGTGCTTAACTGTGTCTTTCAAACTTTATTACTTGGTACAATAAAGTTTCAGTGAACCAATTGCACTATGTAATCATTTGTTTCATCGTCTTTAGAAGACACACCACCTAGTCCTACCCATCTAACTGCTGCTATAGGTTAGTGCTCTCCAGAAATGCTGAATACTTTTGTCGTAGGACACAACTACTGTCTTTCAGGAAAACTCTTTATCTTACTTCCATATTGGATCTACGCTTTCTTAGACCTAGGGCCTTCACTCTTGTGGTTTGGTATCATATTTCATAGCATGTATACTCTGTAGCCTCTTGGAAAAGGGTGCAAAAGGAAAAATGCTAATTAAATTTGCATATATGCTTTTATACTTCACTGATAATTTAGCTTGGTATAGAAATAAATGTCAAAATTAATCTTCCCTCAGAATTTCTTAAATGCTGTTCTAATTTTATCTGACATCTGGTGTTATTCTTTTTTTCCCCTGATTTTTCTAGTCCCTTCCCCACATACTTGAGCTCTTTCTATGTGTTATTTTGAAACTTGGTGAAGCTAACATTGCCAATTCTTTCAATCTAGACTCTGTTCTGCATTATCTCTCTGACATTCCTTTTCCTTCATGTTTGGGATAATGATCATCAAGGAAAGGAATAATTCTTTTCTTTATTCCCTTATTTTGCATTCTTTGTTTCTATTCTATCTTATAGATTTACTTCATCTTTCAATTTTCTGTTTTTTTTTCAGCACTAGTATAATGATCAAAAGCACAGACTGTGTGGGTTCTATTTCTGACTGTACCAGTTAGTATTTGAATGACTTTTGACAAGTGATGTAACTTGTCGCAAGTTTCCTTTCCTGGAAAATGGTGATAACAATATTGGCTAGCACCCAGGATTCTTAGGAGGATAAATGAGTTAAAATTTAAAATGCAAAAGATTGCCTGACATATAATAAAATGTTACATAGTTTATTTTAATTTAAATAACTATGGACCTTCCCAGTCCCAATCATCTTTAATACCGGTGAGTAGCATGAAATCAAAAAAAGTAATACTGTATGTAAATTTTAAACTTTGTCTACAGAGATGTATGCATTAATTCCTTGTAAAACCTGGAAGGATGGTGCACCTCTCCATTTTTTTCCTCTGTTCCAAGGTCATTACAATCCTCCCAGTAAACGTAAAGATATAAATACATCCTGAGGAAATTCTTACCCCCTATTTTTCAGATGTTCTACAGTATATTTGGTTTCTAAGCCACAAATCTCTGGAGGAAACATCCAGAGGAGAATACCCATGTTAATAATATCACTCTGAATCTTGCCTATTGTACCTGACAAACTAGCACTCCTCACCCAGAGAAGGGATGGTTTCAAGTCAAGCAAGTAAACATTCTACTCCTCTGTTAAGTGAACATACTTCGAAGCTCAGAATTGGTCTAAAGATGATTTAGGGCTCAACAGATGCAAAAATAAGTCCCCTTATCTGATCAAAAGTAGAACATTTCTAAGTTCTCTGCCATAAATTCACTTTTCAGATTGGCCTTAATTCCAAAAATGAGACCAAGAGTAAAACTACCCCAAATCCTACATCTAAGGGAGTTTTATGACCTTAGAAAAGATGGAAAAGTCATCCACTTCTGTATATCACTTACAAATCATTAACACCAACTTTCTCACCTGCCATTTGCTCCATGAGAGGCCTCTTCCTTTTTTAGTGTTAGGTATAACACCCTCTAACTTCGACGACTGATGAGTTACTTCTTATGTGAATTCTTCCATGCATGTAAATGAATTTGTTCTCCTGTTAATCTGTCTTCAGTCAAGTTAATTCACAGCCACCACCCCCAAGGACAGAACCTAACCAGGTGAAAGAAAGTTCGCCCTCCATGACTACAGCACCCAGTCCCCTTCAGCTGCCCATAACCCTCTAATTCTCCTTTGGAAACTCATTCATCCCTCATCCTCTGTCTCAGTGCTCCAGGCGAGGGCAGAGGGTATGGCTGTGACTTGGATGGCAGCGCTTAGAAACCCTTATTTCATTGACTGGTTCAGAGATGAATTTAATTGAGGCAATCAACAATAATTTCAGGACTGTTGGATGTGTAGGAAAAGACATGATTTCCTTTCCCATGATATAGCACATGAGACATGATTGGTATCACAGGAAGGTATCTTTCCAGGGAAGAAAGTCAACACAAAGGACAGACAGGACAAAGAAAGTATACTAGCCATAACTTTTAAGCCTGATTTCACCCATACTACTCATCCTAGGAATTATATATATATATATATATATATATATATATATATATATATGTATTTTTTTATTGTAAGCAATTTTGAGTTTTCATGTTCAAGCAAAATAGTCCTGACTAATTCAGTGGGCATGAATGCTATGGGCATAATAGTGCATCTGAACTGAGTTCATTCAGTGGGAAACTATCTGATGGAAATAATGCCCAATCTTAAGAATTTCTGAAAAACACTGGTTCTGACAGACAATTTCTTTGTAAACTGACCTTGGCCTAGATAATAAAGGAACAGTTTATTAAGGCCAATTCTTGAAAGGATATTCTTTCTTTAAGGGAATAGGATTAAAGGGCAATGTCTTCTCCTAAGCTAAACATTTACAATCATCAAGATTTCTTCTTTTTTCCTGGTAAGGGAGATGCAGCAGAAATTATATCACCTCATAATATATTAAGAAGCAGTCATTTTAAAAAGAATAAAAAATGGTTAAAGGAACTCATATACGGAAAAGGAGAAAGAACAATGAATATAGTGTAAGGACACAAGTATTTTAATAGGACTAGTCAGATTTCAAATCCTATTTCTACCACGTGTTTGCTATATACCCTTGAATAATTTACCTATGTCCTTTAGATTTCCTCAGTTGTAAATTATCAACAATTGTTACAACTCACAGATTTCTGGGACTATTAAATGAATCACCATGTGTAAACATTTAACATTTTTCTGACAATTTTATTACTAGTAGCACGCAAGGAAAAACAGTTTCCATCTAAATATGCTTCCTCACAAAATGTTACATTTGATGTGATTTTTTTCCCCATCATGTTCTGCTTTAGATTTTACTTCTTCTCTCTGACATAAACAAGGTGGGTTTACTGTTTCTTTGATTTGACAGTTACAGCTTTGATCAAGAATCTTTTCAACCCAATCATCTTCTTTTATAAAAATAAGAATGTTAGTATCCTAATAGTATAGAGAAAAACCATTCAGGTGGAGATTTTCCTTTCCTTTCCTTTCCTTCTCTTTTCTTTTTTTCTTTTAATGTTCTATGCAACAAGGTGCTAAAGAGGCATTTACCTTTGTGGGTTCACAAGAACAAATCCATAAAGGACACATTAGCTACAGTTATCAAAAGAGTGGTCTTTCATTAAGAATAGACTCACCAATCAGCTCTACAAAAAACGAACCAAAGATAAAACCATAAATCTCAGACATAAAAGCACAGCAAAAAGAAGGAGGTTAGCATGTGAAATTTGCTTGCTTCTTCTTCTTTTTTCTTTTTTGTCAATACTAAAGATTGAAATCCAGGGCTGTTGCACTGAGCTACATCCCTAGTACTTTTGAAGTTTTCTCCTTTTGAAACAAGGTCTCCCTCCATTGCTAAGTTGACCAAACTAGGCTTGAACTTGTGATCCTCTTTCCTGCAGTAATGAAATGCTCCAAAATTGGCTCTGGAGATAGATGTTCATATTTGTCAATATACTAAGAATCACTGAATTCTATGTTTTAAGTGGGGTAATTTGTATAGTAGGGGAATTGTATCTTTATTTAGATATATCTGTAAGAAAGAAAAATAGAACTACAAGGCTTAGTTCTCTTGGTTCACATCTGTAGATCTATCACATACGCGTGAGGGGGACAGAAAACAGAGAGGCCACCAACTGGAACAGATTGCATACTACGTGCCAGGTTCTTTCATAAGCATTTTGTTATTCTATTTAATTACCACAAGTAATCAGTAGGTATTGTTTTTATTCCTATTTGTTAGAAAAGGAAAACAAATTCCCGAGCAGTTAAGGACCTCATCTAAGGTCACAATCAACTCCAGAATTGGCATTCAGACCATAGTTGGTTGTAAAAAGTACAAAAGTTTGAGGATCAAAGTAACCAGACCATATTAGTATATGCAGATTTCACACTTCTATCAAGTTCATAGGTATGAATACGGCCATCTAAAATTTGTCAGAATCCCAGAATAAGAAAAACTTGAGCTAGGACAACAAAGCATTGAGTTTCAATTGCTAGGAAGATACCAGCTCATAACTGCGTGGGTATCCTGTTTTATATGTGTATGTGTAATATTTATAAATAGTAAGAATTGTTATTTAAATTTATACAATTTCAACTAGCTGAACATAAAGTTAACATAACTGTTTTGAATTTAATCAATGTTTTTATCCAGTTCATACTTCATAAATCCAATTTACCTACTCCCTTAGTTTAGGTAAATTTTGTTAACTTATTTGGGTCCTTTATATTAATCAATGGATTTGTGTGTGTACATGGGTACACGAATTTATAAGGAATGGGAAATTGCTCCAATCTGTAAAGCACTAAACCTAAAAAAGCAACCATAATGCTATAATCAAATATTTAAAATTACCCAGGTGAATAAAATTAAGACTAAAGAATCGAAAGTCTTCTTGAACATAAAATAACTATTTCAAAAAAAGCCAAACTGAAGGAGAATATCAAGTTTTGGCAGTGTCACATAGAAGTAATTGATTAAATTTTTCTCACTTCTGGTAATTCTAGTACAAATGTTTAGCAATTTCTTATGAAATATTCCCCAACAATTTTGTCACCAAAGACTTGCTATATTATCTCACCACAGTCTCTATTTGTAATGGGGTCTGTAGCTTACTATAAAATATTCCAGTATAAACTGTATAATTTATACAGGCTTGTGAGTTTTTCATTTATAAATTGAAAATATCGAGTTAACATTTAAAATATCTTTATTGAGAATACACGCATTAAGGACAGAGCTTGAAAGATCAATCAAAAGCTCACACAGAGTTTAGTTACTGATACCTCTAAGAAAATCTGAGGTTTAGCTAATTAGCATAAGAGAGACACAAACACTCTGTGTGAAAATATACAAAATCTAGCACGTCTAGGTATGGACGCCTAAAAGAAGGGTGTCTAAGATTAGGATTCAGAAGTATTGCAGTTCTGACATTTATGTGGACGATTAAGTCAGTTGACTCCAATCTGAAGGTGATAGATACCCATTGCATCTTGTGTACTTGTGAACTTTTCATTCAGTCAGACAATTACTAAAAACACATTTTAAATCAGGTACAGGGGTACACATCTGTAATTCCAGCACCAAAGGGAGCTGAGGTAAGAAGATCTCAAGTTTGATTCCCACCAGAACAATTTAATGAGTCCTTTTCTCAAAATAATAAAATAAAATGGTCTGGGATATAGCTCAGTGATACAGCATTCCTTGCTGTGATCCTCAGTTCAGGGAAAAAATATATTTCATAATTGTATATAAACTTGCTTATAGTTATGGCACATTTGACTTGCTTTCTGACTGCATGTTGTCCAGTTGTAATGTCCTGCAGGAAAACGTGTACAAGCCTCCACCCACCTCTACATCAGAGCACTCAACAATCACATGTGATTAGATTAGCCCAGACAACATTGCAGAAGCATCCTTTGAAATATTTTGATATTTGAACATTGGCTGGTTGACTACTATCAGGGTATTTTGGAAGTAGATTTAGGAATTAATTAGAGGCTAGAACCTAATCCAATGGCTCCCGAGCTTATTGGGATTGGAATTATCAAAAGAGGCTGTGAAAACACAGGCAAGAGTCTGGTCTCAAGATTATTGAATTAGAATCTTCGAGAGGAGGCATGGAGATTTATATCTCCCATAGTTTCCTAGGTTTATGTCTTCTGGTGGAATGAATGAATGAACAAATGAAAGAAAGAAAGACCAATTGACCAGGCAGAGACAGGAAAGAAAATCAAAAGGAAGATCATGGAAGACACTAGGTGTTGGGGTATGAAAAATGCAATAAGAATTCTAATTAAATATCTCCTTGTAATGTAAGAGGGAGGAAAGGCCACTGGATAGACCCAGTCCATTCACTGGAAATGAAAAATTAATCATCAGTAACAGTTTACCGTCGCCAAGACTCAATTAAATCCCTCGCTAGAGTTTGTCTCAAGTAAATGAATCCTAGTTATTCCTCCTAACTCCCATTGGCAGAACACAGGACATTTACCATCTGTTCAGCTTTGCCTTGGCAATAGGTAAACACAGCCGATTTCCCAAGGCAGATGAGCCGAAAGGAGCAGCAAATCACAGGGCTGAGGGTGGGGCTCCAGTGTTCTAGCTGTGTGACTCGCTGGAAAAGGATGTCCTCAGCTCGCTTAGCTCGCTGGGGCAGGGACCGACCGCCAGCACCACACCAGTGCACTTCTATGCTGTTGTAAATTCAGAAATCTTTCTTACAACTGTGTTTCATACTTCGTGTTTTTTTTCCAAGTTCTCAGATGCACAGTGCATGTAAGATTAACTGAGAGATTACTGTTTATCCAGCCCTCTGTGGCCCTGTGTGAGGCCCAAGGTTCTCTGCACTCATTAAACCTAGAGACTAGGGAGGGAATCGATTAAACAGCCATGGACAAAGTTCTCAGTACTATGATAAGAATAATCGGTGCTTGGTGGGCATCTAGGAAGAGCTGCTTAGTAGGGCCAGGGTGGGTTTTCTCAGGAAAGGATTCTGCTGGAATTTTGTTCACACAGAGTTTAATGAGTAAACTGGTCAAAGGCAGGAATGTGACTTGAGAATTTTCAGATATAATAGACAATGTCAATATGCCTGGCACACAGAGGCACAGGTAGACAGAGCAGAATCAGAGTCAAGAAAATTCTTAAAATCTGGGCACTGATGGCCTTCACAGGCCCTGCTTAGGAGTTGGCGTTTTATCCTAATATTGAGGATAATAAGATGAGACCTGTCATCTGGCCACAGTCTCCTACTCTAAATGTATCCAACCATTATTCATTCAACAAAGATAAATATCACATTTTGCATTTGACAGCACAGTTGTAGGAAGACAGCTATAGTCATGAACCAACAGAAAATGAATGCATTCTCATAAAGCAGGACACACACACGCACACACACACACACACACACACACACACAATTTCTGATGGTGACATACAGAGAGGACAATATAATGACTGAGGCAGAGTATGCAGGTCTGTCCTTGACAGGTGAGCCATAAATGACCTCTCTGGGGAAGAGGTATTTAAAATAAGAGAGACACTTGAATATCTATGTAAAAGGTGTTCCTGGGAAAGGACACTCCAAGGGCAAAATGCCTAACTAACAAGGAACCTGGAATGTTAAGGAAAACAAGAAACACTGGAGTAGCCTTTTGTAACAAGCAAGGGTGAGCATGGGGTTGGATCAGAGAAGTAATATTAAACTCTTACCTGCTGTTTAGCCCTGGGAATACAGCATAGAACTGAAGGAAACCTTGTCTCTTCCCAGCTTCTTTCCTATTCAGTTTCTTTGCGCTGATTTTTCCTAATATACAGTTTCTCTCTACAGACTTTTCCTTTCCTTTATCTCCCCTGTAATACTGGGAATGGTTCAGGGTCTTTGCACTGAGCTACATCCGCAGAGCTTTTTATTTTAAAACAGGCTCTGGCTAAGTCACTAATTTGCCCAGGGTATGATTGAATATGCAGTCCTCCATCTCAGTATCCCAAAGCAGTGGAATTACAGGCATGTCCCACCAAACCCAACTCCAAAATGTGGTGACTAAAATACTTCTTTCCAGTCATAGTTTTGCGTGTCAGGAATTTGGGTAAATATGGTTGCAAAATTCTGGCTTGAGTGTCTCCCAAGGCTTCAGTTATGTGTCAGCCAAGTGTGCAGGCATCTGAAGGGCCGCCAGGCTACAGTGCCCACTTCCAAAGAGGTTCACTCACATGGTTTTCAAATTGGTGCTGGCTGTTGGAAAATCTCAATTCCTCTTTGGTGTGGATGTCCCCTCGAGGATACCTGAATGTTCTCACAATATGGCAGCTGGCAGACCCCAAAGCAAGTGCTCCAACAGGTCAGGATCAAACTCAAAGCTTTTTATCACTAGATTCAGAAATTACATACTATCAGCTACCTCACAGTGCCAAGAGTATTATTTTGATCATAGCTTTGATGTATTGTACAACGAGACTACATGAGTGCACAAATACCAGGAAGTGAAGTTTACTAAGGGATATCCTGCAAGTTGGCTATCATAAGTGTACCTCTAAATTGTGGCTTACTGATTCAGTAAAGAATACTCTCTGCCAGAAAGTTAAATAAATTATTTAATATATTTCCCATCAATTGCTACTAGTAGGCTAACAGTGGTGGAAAGGCATACCCAGAAGCGGTGAACTATGAATCTGTTTTCATGGGGGCTAGAGAGGCTTAAGACACTAAATTTATACCTTTAAATACTTACAGCCTTCAAACATTTTCAGACCTCTGTTAGTCAACTTTCTCATCACTGGACGACAATGCCCACAATTTAAAGGAGATGTTTACTTTGGTCCATGGTTTCAGGGAATTCAGTCCATAGTTGACTGTCCCCAAGGTAGGAATTTCGTGGCATAAGGGTATGATAGAATAAAGATGCTTAGTTCATAGTGACTGGGAACAGAGTGGAGTAACTGCCAGAGAAGAAGGAGTAAGAGACCAGATACAGACCCAAGGCTACTCTCCTGTGTCACAGGCAGACACACCCAAAGGTGTGCTTTACTTATTGCCTGGTTGGTTTCTAAGGCAATCACAGTGATAACTCACCTAAACCTTCCCATACCTCCATTGGTGGAACTAGACAATTGTGGAAGGTTAATCCAACCATCCATTCCACCAACCCTCACTAGCCAGCAGACAAGTAGGCCACATAGACAGGAAGGAAGATTTCTGCTTATCAGAACTTGGGATTCTGTGGTTTCCTGGCTTGAAACACCTAGTGGTGAATTTTGCCCATCTTTACAAAAGATTCGTGGAAGTCTTTGAGGGAGAAGATGAGAGATGGCCACTACCTAAAGTAATTCACAAATAAAGGAGATATTTAACAACATTCTGAAAACACGAAGCTCTTTAGGAAGGAGTGTTTGTGAGACAGGAAGACAGAAGTGGAGTGAAGGGAAAAGCTCAGCTCACAGAGACAGCAGGGCCAAGATGTGCAGGGCCTATAATAAAGACAAGAATTTTGGGAGCTTTCCAATATAGCAGAAGACACCAGAGCATTTCAAGCATGGGGAAAATATAATCTAACATCTTGTAAAATGACTGCTTTACCCGTTCTTGCTTCTCTGTAATCAACCAAAGGAATCTCTGTCTGAATTGCTATCTTAGACACTGACATCTCCTGTCTCACTGCGTCCAGCCTCTACTCTAATACTACCTCATGAAATAGGCCCTCCTCTTAAACTCTGCATCTAAAATAGCAGTTTCATCACTCTCTGGACTTCAGGTCCTTTAAATGCATTATTTATATTAGCTGATGCTGCAGTATACAGTATGTGTGTCTTAGTCACTTCCTCGTTGCTGATATAGAGCACATGATATCCACAACTCTAAGAAGGAAATATTTATTTTGGTTGACAGTTTGTAGAGTTTACAGTCAACAGTCTATCTATCTATCTATCTATCTATCTATCTATCTATCTATCTAGGCTTACAATTAGAGGTGGAAGAATGTAAAAGGACCATTTGTGTGGTGGAGAGTTGGAAGATCCAGTCAAAAGTTGAAGGCCTGGAGCTCACTATAGATTTCCACATGAGTCCATATTGGGAAGACATAGGGACCATGGTGGAGGACTGAAGAGTGGTGTGGAAGGCAGACGAATCTATGCTGGAATTCGAGAGGAACATCCAAAGGTGGTGAATCCTAGAGCTCCTCTGAAGAAGCAAAAACAAGACTTGTTTCTTCTTCCTGTTTTTATTCCATCTGGCTACAAGTCTATTGGTTTGTGGGACCCACATCCAGGGTTAGTTTTTGTTCTTCAGTAAGTCAGTCACACAGATATATCCTAAACTTTGCTTAACAAATCCACCAGGGTTTTCTTTTTCAGGTAGATGCTACAATTAATAATCACAATTACCTACCCTCCCTTTTCAAGAACAGGCTCCTGTTGTAGGTTTTGCTACAGACATAGTATAGCACAGAGTATACTCTAAATTGATATTTGGTGAAAGAATCTCAAACACCAACTGAGAATTTTTCCATGTCCCCTTCCCTTCCACCTCTCAAGTGTTTTGGCCACAAAAAGTAAGCAGTTGTATCACATGAAACCTGGTGATTTGGTATAGTTATTTTATACAGAAAGTTGAGAGCAATTCTTCAACAGTATTTGGAACCGAGAGGAAAGAGGGTCGTGAATATATAACAATGTCTATCTTAGTTATTTTCTCATTACCTGGACAAAATACTGGATACCCATAATTAAAGGAAGAGAAGATGATGTTATTCTATTTCACAGTTTTTAAAGGATTCATTCCATAGTCAGCCCACCTCAAGGCAGAAAGGGCGTGGTGGAAGGTTATGGTGGATAAAAGTTGCTCACATAATGGTGGACAGGAAGCAGAGAGGTAAAGAAAGAGCCAGAGAAGAGAACAGACCCTTCCATGTCATTCCTCCACTGAACTGCCTCTTCTGACCAAGCCCTACCTCCTACAAACAAGTCAGCTCTGAACTCTGTAGGGTACGAATTCACTGATGAGTGTAGCGCCTCTATAATCCAATCTCCTTCCCCAAACCCCACATGCAAACCCATGAAGTGTTTGGAAGGTCATTCTAGATCTAAGCCACCACAATGTGGATCATTTGCATGGGAGGAGAATATAATGCCCTACTAGCTGTACATCTTCCATCTATGCACAGGAGTTCAGATTCATCTTGGCTATGGCTCCTCACAGACTCAGGCTTTTGATTTTGTGTGTCCTTGCATGATCTACTATATCTAATAGGCAGCTGATAAATACTAGGATTCATGGTGCCATGCCTACCTATGTCATATTCCAGATTTGGTAATGCTATCTTATTTATATTTTATTAAGAAAACTGTGGGAGACAATGCATTCTACTCACAGAGTATATCACCGAGTCCACAGGATGTGGTTGAAGAATGTGACTTGCTTTTGGCACAGTAATTGCAATAACAATTATATGTACTATGTATGTTTAACACTTAGCACTAAATACAAAGCCTCACATAGAGTAGATATCTAAAATAACTGTTAAGTAAACCAGATAAAAGTTGTTCTGGGGACTAAAACCAGTGCACAAAACGGCATGATATAATTCTTTGTTTGCAACAACATACTTTAAAACCATAAGAAAATGAGCTCCTAGTTCGATGGGGGCTTTAGCAAAACATGCAGTAGCACTTTGAGAGGTGTTCTGGAGGCATAAACTCTCATGGAAGGGGTGAGAGAGTCCAAAACTAAAAGGGTAAACTGTGATCTACCGGCATATCCAGATAGAGGCTTAATGACAACCAGGAAGGAAACTTCCAGCCCTTTGCACCTCTATTATCACTCTCTCAGTTCTTCATCATGAATTCCACAGAGCTCCATGTGATCTATGCTAAGTTCCCTCTGCCTCAAAGCCTTCGCTGGGCTAGGTCCCCAGACAGTGGGAACTTCAGGGGTACAGACCTTCAGGGAGAAGCTCAGGTATCCGTTTTCTGCCCTGGTCAGAAACACCATAGGCATATACACACCTGTCTTCATCTCTGTGTTGCAAAGTACAAGCTGTTTCACTTTGCTTGAGTAGTTTTTCCCCAGAGTCACTACCCTGGATTAATTAAATGGGGGTTCCTACTCTTTTTAAGATTTTGAGGAACCACCTGTAATCGCTCTGCTATTTGGATATTTAAGTCATTTTATTTAGGGCATTCAAAGTGCATTCATTCCTTAAGGATGGGAGGAAATGCTATTATAATAAAACTATAGGCAACAGACACAATTTCATTTGGTGAAAGATGGAAATTCTGTGTGGCACTAAACCCACAAGCAAGAATTTCTTTGTTCCAGTCGAGCAAGGCAGAAAATAATGATATTAATCTTCTACCCTGTGCTAAGCATAATGTCAGGACACTTGTGAGTCATAAAACAAAATTAGACATGATCTCTACCTTCAGGAATCTTATCCTCCATTAGGGGGAAACAAGACATATTCTGAAGCAGATAAGAAAGCAGGTGCTTACCATCAAGGAAAGACCACTTGAATCCGTGGCAGGATAATAGGGTGAAGCATCCAGATAGAGTCAGCATGAATGTCCGCTCTGCTGTTACTCAGCAGGATGACTTTGGGCAGTTGTTTTTCTATCTGATGCTCAGTTTCTGTCTGTTAATAATATGGCCCACACTTTCGACAGCTGTCACATATAATTTATTATGTAATATACATCTATGTCATACACTAAGGTGCTTAACACTTTAGTTAAGAACCAAGCACAGATCACTCACTGCCTCCATTACCTCAGCAAGTATTCATGGTGCACACTGTTAGAGGTTGGCAACAATAAACAAAGTTGCAGCTTTCACCCACCCGGCATTCTAGCAGAAGGATGATAACATCCGGTATCACCTAGGTCATTACTGTGTACGAGGTATAACAAGGAAGAAAGCACACAGGTAAGCTCACTATTTTCCAATCAATAAGACATAAAATCACAAAAGCTAGAGTGTTTAGATTTCAATTGGCTGTTTGGAGAAAGTGTCCTGTAAGCTGAACTCTAGATGTTCTCAATAAGCCTGCTATGTAAATATCTGAAAACAGCATTCTGGGCTGAATCAACTCGATACATTTTAGACATTATTAGAAATACTAAAACCATTCCCTGTTTCATGGAACAGGCTCTGTAATGTAGAGATGTTGGGGAAAGTGTTAATTCTATAGAGAACCAATCGGAATAGGGTGCTCTGAGTAATAGAAGGTCTGGATGTTGAGAGCAAGCAGTTTTTAGCAGAAATAAAAACACTGGCATCACATACTCAGTAAAAGAACCATAAGAATGTAATCTCTGTAATTTATTTACCTACTCATTAGGATCACTTTTGAATTATAGTGCAAAATTGAGTAGTTACAACAAAGAACATGTAGCCAACCACACCTAAAATATTTACTACGGATCCTTCCAGAAAAAGGTTAAATCATCTTAAAACCTGCAAAGCACACTTACATAGATAATACTGTTGGGGCCCTCAATCTCATGTGAAGTCGACTGCACATGTGAGGTAGACTCCACTTGAACCAAAGGAGTCTGAAGATATCCTTCTTGGTCTCTCTTCAGAATGTAATATGCAGTTCATGACATCTAGTTGGTTCCCACTCAAAACTGGTTTTAAGTGAATGAATGAATCAGGTATCTCAGAGGGGATTTTCTGCATAAAAAATATCTTTGTAGGCAAAGGAATTAAAGAACTGAAGTAAGTAAAGTCAAAGCTAAGAGAAAACCCAGGTCTCTCATGACTTCAATTTGATGTTATATTCTATTGGCATGCCACACGCCCACTGAAATCTGAAGTTTCCACCTACCAGCCCACATCCCGTGTACAATATAGAGGATGCTTCTTTCCTTGGCATTAGGAAAGCCTCAGTTAAGCCTCACATCTTCAATCACTGACACTTTGTCATAAGTGAACACCAAATGTGACACTATTTCAGGTGGGACCCTGCTTTCACTCATTTACAGGTCTGCTCAGTCCAGGGAAAGCACAAGAGAAGATTCATGGACACCCCTCCCCCCCAGCAACCACTGGAAACCCCAGAGTCACACATAATGCCATGCCCCCAGACACGTCCTAAATGCATGCCTCTTTTAACCAGTCTGTCCCATAAGGAAGGGAGAAATGCTAACATTCAGGAGTTAATTGCTTCTTTGTGCATATCTATAAAGGAAAATATTTTCAAATCTTGCATATAGCAGCAACAGAATGATGCTATGATCACCATGAACAGCAAAGCAAGGGTCAATACTCAGAGCTCATCCAAGGACAAATAGGTGGAGAGGTGACTACCCTTGAAGACACTGATATACAACTTCAAGTCTGTGTCTGCCACTCACCAGCTTTATGACCTTGGTAAAACAGTTTCTTCATCTGCAAAATGGGGACTATGCAGATTTCCTTGGTTTCTCAAGAGAACTAAAGCAACAACAGCAATTTGGGCACAGTGGTCATGAGGGTCTCTGTTACCAGAAAACTCTTGTCAATAACAGAAGAAAATAATGATGTTGACAAATGTGATGTGGCTGAGGTTCTGGCTCTGATCATTATCAACCAGATGGCTCCAGACAAGGCATTGAGCACCTCCCAAGCTATGCTTCTTCTATAAAACAAGAACAGTAAGATTTTCCAGGTTGCAGAGCTGCCATAAGGACCAAATGACATTAGAAAGATTAAGTACATAGTAAAGATCCTAGCATTAAAAGGTCACTAAATGTCTTCAAATAAAATAAAATTTTTTTAAAAATGTCAGTACTTACTTAGTCAACCTCAATAGCTCTTCAGAAAATTTGTACATTATGGTAGCCATTGTTTATTTCCTATATTTTGCTTTGAAGGCCTGTAATGCTTTCACTCTTTTCTTTTGATTGGTTTTAGTTTGTTTTGTATTGTTTGATTTTATTATGTGTAAAGGTATGGACAGCTATTTTGAAGAAAACAAGAGACATTATGGTAGGCATTTTTGGTTTCCTGTTATCTTAGAAGTTTTGTAATGCTTTCATTCTTTCATTTTGATTGGATTTGTTTTGTTTGATTTTATTGTGTGTGATTGTATTGAGAGCTATTTTGAAGAAAATGAGAGATATTATGGTGGCCATTGTTGATTTCCTGTTCGTCTTGTTTTGAAGTCCGGTATTGCTTGCATTGCTCTGTTTTGATATGCTGTATTATGTTTTATTTTGTTTTGTTTTATTCTCTTTAAAATAAAAACAAAATTAAAGTGCCCTCAAAATATTAATTTGATCTGCATGTGGTACAGGTTTTTGAGATTACTACTCAGCTGAGGATGCCCATCTAGTGTCTGTTTACTTGGCCTGTGATTTGCAGGTCATTCACGGAGTTGAATGCTTCATTGGTCAGGTGCTGTATGAAGCTAGGGGTTAATTAACCTTTGATCTATGGGTTTTAATTCTGTTCTGAAATCTCACCTAACATGAGCGATTGATTCCTAAAAAACCATATGGTCTAGGATAAGCATTTGGGCCCAAACATATTGGCAAGGTGACTCTTCTGTGTTATTCTGCTCTCATGATTCGGTTGTAGAAAGAGAAGTGGCCCATGGAGCTAAGGCATGGCGAGGATCCAGACTGGAAGTGTAAACCTTGCAGTTCAAAGGCATCAACATTCTGCTGTGCTTTCTGCACACACGCACAGAGAAGCTCACACCAGGGTAGCACAACTGGCAACACGATACCCTCAAATAACACGGGTCCTGAAGTCAAATATATTCCAGATTCCATTATCCTTTACTTTCATGAATTTATGCAGGTGACTGGGCCTTTGTCTGCCTCAGAGTCTTCACTTACACGGGAATAGTAAAATCTACCTGGGAAGGTTGGGGCAAGGCTAAGAGATGGAATACATGGACTTCTAGCCATAATTAAAAATTAGTATAAGTTTAAAGCTGGATTAGTACTATGACTTTTTAAATGAACCCTGCTCTTTTTATCTGACCCTGTGTTATTTAGTTAAATCTCTGATTCATCCTTAATGAAATGAAGTTAATCCCAATTCATTTTTCTCCCAGTAGAGGAGATTGAATCCAGGGTCTTTCTACTGAGTGACACTCACAGACCAAGCAACCAGTCAACTTCCCTTTCTCCTCCCATCCCTACTTACCTCCCTCCCTCCTTCCTTCCTTTCATCTTTTCTTTCATTTGAGATAGGGTCTCACTAAGTCACTAAGTTATCCAAGCTGGGATCAAACTCAAATCCTACTACAGCTTGCTCAGAGTTCCAGAATCACAGGTGCACACCACCTAGCTCTTTGTCCTAGTATTCTAATTTTGCCTACATGAACTAGCTAAATTTTTCCCCATTTCTAATCTTGCCAGATCTAGAATGGTTGCCAGCGTGATTGCCAGACAAGCTAACTTCACTATAGTTGGATCTACGTGCTGAATGACACCCTCCCCAGCTCCTTGAGGATGGCTAGAAAGAATCAGACAATAGTAAAACAAGGTGGCACCCAAATTCCCAGGAAATTTCACCCCCTTCTCAGGAAAGACATGAATATCCTTCCTCTTCGTGTGTGTATGTGTGTTATATCCTCCTGACTCCCAATAGGTTGATAAGTTGATTTACAAGTTTATTTCCAAGTTCTCCTACTTTTGACCAAGAATGAAAGTCTCCTTCCTGCTTAGTTGGTGCTCAGCCTTGCTATTAATTCTACAGTTCTTAGTGATAAAAAGGACTAAGCTTGGTGTTAAAATAAAAAGATAACTGTATGATTTACCCCATAGATTTTATTCTTGCAGCAAATATTTATCAAGCTCCTTTTCTGTAGGAGGAACTGGGCTACAGGGAAAAGAATGATAAATAATAAAAATGACAACTCTTTTTCTAATAGTTTAAGGTACAAGGAAAGCATAAACAAGGGTGAATAAAAGATGGCTACTTATGAAGACCATACAGAGGGAACCTAATTTGCAGTGGAAAATCAAGGAATGACTTTCAAAAGAAGTGGCATTTAAGCTTAGATCTTAATGAGTATCTAAGAATGACGTGAAGAATGCCAAAGAGAACCACATAAATAATGACGCTATTGGGGATTCATTCATTGTTGAATAATTAATGGGAACCAACTATCCCTTAGACCCTTGGGATATAGTGGTGACAAGATAGATAATTCTGGCTGTGTTGTTTATATTAGAAAAAGAATAAGGAAGAGAATGCATTTAAATGTCTTAGCATTGAGTGTGATACAAAGAGCACACTCCATATCTAGCTAATAATAATTAACATCACTGTAGGAGTCATAATAATTATAAAATTAACAATACATGCCCCTACAGCAAAACAGCTGTGTCCATTCAAAGAAACCATTACAAGAATTTTTTTTCTTTCTTGCTTTCTTCAGGGATGCAGAAGGAATCACATTAGGAAGAAAAATATACAACTTTTTAATGTAGAAAAAGAGTTTAAAATACTATTTACCTTTCACACTGACCTTGGATGCAACCACCTTCTTAGTAGAGGGGAGTTTTCACCTTAAGCATGAAGTAATAATCCATATCTCTCCTTCCTTCAAGCTAGAGCAATGACAGAAGGGTTTATTTAACTCCTGAAGGTTCTGTGTGTTCCACTTTTGGAGGGGTACAGTGACCACTTTGCAAGATTATAAGAAAAGATTTAGCCTCTCATAAGGCAACAGTTAACATTGGTTTCTAAACACCACAGAGAATCAGTGATTTGAGAGCTAGGGGAACAGATAAGGAACAAATAAATAAAAGATTTTGGAAGTAAGCAAAGAATTGCCTTTTTCTAAGATACAGGTAACTTTTGTAAAGGTCTTCCTTAGGCAAATGTCGTAGTCAGGCTTTATAAGGAAACAGATTTAATAAAGGACACATAATTTATAGAATTACTTTATAAAATTCACCCAAAAAGTCAAATGCAAAAGCATGCAAGAGATATTTCCACACACAAGAGACCCAAAGAATCCAGCTGAGGGCCTGTGTCCCACAGCAATATCCTGCATGAGTACAGCTGAAGACCTAGACTCCATGGCAACGTCCTCAATGAGTACAAGTGCAGGCCCAGAGCCATGAGAATGTATCATGTAAGTCTGTATCATGGATATGCACTGGGAAGACCCAAAGGTTAGTACTGGAAACTAGAAGGTCTGTGCCAGTGGGATGAAGGATCTGTGCCAGTAGGCTGAGGGATCTGCACTGGAGCCAGGATGTGATGCTCAAGGTAAGGACCAGAGCTCCTCTGAAAAGAACTACGGCCATCCGCAGTGACAGCAAGGTCCCAAGCTCCTTCAATAATGAGAACAGCTGAGTGCATATGAGGAAAACCAGCATGACAAGCTTCTCCAGGAGAATTGACAGCACACTATCTTCTCCTCCAGTTCTTTTATGCTGTTGGCAACAGTCCTCAGATGGATCTTCCACATCCAGCACTACAGTGATTCAGTAAGACTGGCTGTTACAAGTTGACCATTAGCTAATCCACCACAATCCACCCCTGATCAACTTGATAACAAGACATATTTACTTTAACCACAGTCTCCAAGGGCAGGTTTGTGAAAAGTTAACAGGTCTGTCTTAATGTATTCAGATTTACATTAATATAATAATTACATTTAATTCTTAATGCATTCATTTCTGCACCCAAAGCAAATGTTCAAATGATGCTCAAAACTCAACGTTGAAACCACAATAGTCTGACTAAATAATATGCTTATAAACATATACCTAAAAAGTACATTAAAATCCTATCAAGAGAGCTATTACAATTGCAATCCTTGCTTCCCATTAACTTTTAACAACAGAACATAGCAGCACTAAGAAACAGAGCTCTCCTGCATTTCACATACACTCTTCCCTCCTGGTGAAAGCCTCAGGTCATTTTTCTATTGTCTTATTCCTTCTCAAAAACTATGTTTTGCTCTGTTTCATCCTTGCAATCCACAGCTCCACTAGAGCCTTCCCTCTGACCAAATGGTTCAAATCACCCTACTGGCTCTTCACTCTTAATTTTCAACATAGATCTGGCCAAAAACTGTCAAGAGTAACCATGCCACCACCCTAATAGCACACTATGTTGAAATTTTTTTGCCACCCAGGTCACCCAGTATTGTATTAGTATCTCTAAATGCAAGCGAAATGCAGACCAACTTCCTGCCAAAGCACAATATACCTCACCTCAGATTCAGCAGCCAATATAGCCATTCTCAATAGACGTCTCCAGAGCTATAATCAGCAGCATTTCCATCAGTACTATAATTTTCCAGGCTCTAACCAGAGTTTTCCTTAGAGTTTACAGTATACGAGGGCTGCCTCTTTGTCCAGTTTCTCAAAAACTTTCCAAATTAATTCCTATGACTCTTTAGCCACATGGAAAGGAAACATCATAGCAATGATATAACTCCACTTCACATTTTGATTGGTGGTAGTTTCACCATGTTCCAGAATGGTGGTGAACACACCATGATCCAGTATGGTGGCAGCATAGACAATTTGTTCCTCAGAATTAGATTCAGAGTGCTTAGCAATCTAGGCACTGGACTTGTACAGCCAAGAGAGAAGGAAGCCTGGCTACTGCTCCAGCTGGCAGCAGACCCTGTCATCATCCACGTGGTGCTGGTTTTAGGTGCATGCAGAATGTAAGATTTGTGGGGCCATGAAGGTTTCCACCCAGATTTCAGAAGGTCTTGGAGGCCAGGCAGTGTGCCCCTGAGAGAGCAGTGTGTGAAGCCATGAGTGTGAAGCCCAAGCTGCAGTGGAGACCACAGAAGTTTGGAGAAGCCAGGAATGTGCATCCTCTGAGGAAAACTGCAAGGAGGCAGCAGAGTAGACCCAAGAGAGAAGCCATGGGAGCTACAATCCCTGGAATTGTGGTAGTGGTGGAACCATTCAAGCCCTTTATAGTGCACATCTTGCCACAGGATGCCTCAGATACTGCACATGGAACTACAAGACCTATTATTTGCCCTGCTGGATTTTGAACTTGCTTTGATCCCATTCTGTTGTATTCTCCTATTTATGTCTTTTGGAATAGAAAGTCTATTTTGTGTTATTTTTTCTATTTAAGGGAAAAAATACAGAGAAGAAAGACAAAAATCAGAGACAAACAAACGAAAATAACAAATCCAATACAATAACATTATAAGTTTACAAAACAAGATGATAGGAATTTGACAATGGTTGAATTATTACATATCATTACCTTCAAAAGCGTTGTTTAGATTAACAGATATAGACATGTAAAATTGATCTAATCATATGAATATTAATTGTGTTTTTTCAATAACTAATACATCTAGTAGTATAGTCATTTTAGCTCTTATGTATACATATAGACAAATTTATATCTTTTTCCTTTTCCCTTCTTTCTTTCCTCCTTTCCCTTATCCCAATTACTTTTGCTTTTTGAGTAGTTTCTTACCCTTGCACAGTATTTATTGTAGATTTTGGATCATATATACTGTTTCAGTTTCTTACACTAGGGAGACAATATGGTATTTACACACAAGTTTGATTTTTTTCACTTATGAGTATGGTTCAAGTCGTGTCCATTTAGTTATAAAAATCTCAATACAATCTTTCTTGATAGCTTAGTAGTACTCCCTTGTATAAAAATACCACATCTTTTTTTTATCCGTTCCTTGATTGATGGGCACTTGGGTTGTTTCCAAGATTTGGCTATTACAAATTGTGTTGTTATAAACATGGGTGCACAAATATCACTGTGGTATGTTTTCAATTCTTCTGGGAAAATGCCCAGAAGTGGGATAGCTGGGTCAAATGGAATCTCTAATCCTAGTTTCTTGGAGAATCTCCACACTGATTTCCACAGTGGCTGCACCAGTTGACACTCCCACCAACAGTGGAGAAGACTTCCTTTTTCCCCATGGCCTATAGCATTTGTTATTGGGTGATTTTTTTAATCTTGGCCATTCCTTCTGGAGTGAGATGGAATCTCAGTGTTGGTTTAATTTGCATTTCCTGAATGACCATTGATGTTGAACATTTTTTCATATATTTATTTGCCATTTATATTTCTTCCTCTGAGAAGTGTGTATTCATCTCATCTGCCCATTTTTGGATTGGATTCTTGAATTTTAGGGGCTTGATTTTTTAAAATTCTTTATATGCTTTAGATAGAAATCCTTCATCTGAGGGATAGTTGGTTAAGATGTTTTCCCAATTTATGGGTTTTCTTTTCACTCTGTTGATTTCCCTTGACATGCAAAAACTTTTTAGTAAGATGAGATCCCAGTGGTTATTCTGGGAAGTATTTCTCGTGCAGTTTGATTTTTGTTCTGTGTTATTGAATGTTGGAAGGGTTTAACTTTCTTTTCATTTGTACAGAGGCTCACAGCTAAGAGTTTGCCTTAAATCTCAGAGGAGACTTAGGACTTGGACTTTTCAGCAATGCTGAAGCTGTTAGGATTTTGGCAGCTCTTAGAGACGGATTAAATGCCTTCATGCATCAAGGGATATGCATAAGTCCTTGGGGCGCCAGGTACAGAATGCTGTGGTTTGTGTCTGGATATATTTCCAAAGCCTCACAGGGTCACGATGTGTGGGTATTTTGGAGATGGCTGAATCTAGAGTTTATGATTGGTTAATCTTCAATGCTAAGATTAAGGGTGTGAGCATTATACCTGTCCTAGGGCAGGTAGCTTGCATACAATATAAGGGACAGAGAGAGGTTTGTTTCTCCCTCCTTTCTCTTGCTGCTTTTTATTTCTTCAACCACCCCAGCTGGTTGCCCCTCTACCATGTGCCACTCTGCCTTGAAGCCAACCAATTATGAACTGGAACCTCTCCAGATTGTGAGCTAAATAAACCTTTCCTCCTTTAACTTTGGGTGTCTGGTATTTGTCTCAGCATGGAGAGAAAAGTAACTAAGACAGCATGGGACTATCATGCTGACTGATACCAAGATGCCAGTTGTTTTTCTGTTCAAGAAGAGATATTCTATAATCATCTAACAGGACACTTGAAGTACTCTACATTTATATTGAAAAAGAAACATTATTTTAATATTTACTCAGAATTAGAAAAAAAACTTTGAGTTTCCTGTTCCCACTTGCTTTTTTTCAATGAAGCAGTTGAGATTCAGAGCGAAAAAGTGGCTTACCCATGATCACGTGCCCTGGCAGTCACAGATCCAAGACTGGACTCATGACTCCATCTGCTAGAGACCTCCTACCTTCAATTATGCATGCTCCAAAAAATTTTTCTCTCCAAAGTTACTTCTTGTCCTATATTAGAAAGCTTTCCTGTCACTGAGAAACAATACCTAACAGCCACAACTTAAAGGTGGAAAAATTTAATTTAGCTCATGGTTTTAGGGGATTTAGTCATAGTTAGCTGGATGCAAGGCAGGAACATCATGACAGAATAGTGGGGCAGAGCAAAGTTGCTTATTTCATGACAGCTAGGGAGCAGAGCAGGAAAGAAATGGAAGAGGGACTAGATATACTACACCAGCCCACCCAGGGACATCCTGAAACATGCTTTACTAACCTACTAGATGTTCCTAACTCCAATGAGGTTGACATGTCACAATCACATATCACAAGTAAACGTGACACCAACTATTTGACTGTTGGGAACTTTTATGCTAATTTAGCAACAGCAGCTGTAACAGAAGAAATGAGGAAACAAGGCTTGCAGGACCTTGTTGGTCCTAGCAGGTTTCAGAACAAGTCTCTGAAATTTCTCCTCCATTATTGGTGTTCAGCTATAATGCGAGGTGTGAAGAGTGTAAGTTCTAATATGCTAGGCGCTCAACACGCTTAGGGCTTTAAGTCCTTCCTCCCTTGCTACTTGTATCTTTAATTGAAATGCACTGAAGAACTTGGCCAGTGGCTTAGAAGGTAAATCTTATAAGAAAGGGGAGGGAAAGTCGTCAGACAGTTTCTCTGAATCCCTGCATGCTCTCTGGCAGTCTAAAAAAATGAGGCTCTTTGATTTTACCAGAAAACTTCTGGGATATTCTGTCTCTTGAAAAATTTGTGTAATAGCAGTGGGGCCTTTCTATGAAAAGGATTTCAAAAGCACATTGAGCCAAGTATTTCTTAGGCTTAAGGTTGTCTGTATGCTAGCTACTAGCTTGCTATCAACTACTCTAGAACCCAAAGACTTCTTTCTAAGTGGTCCTGGCTGGGAACTAAATATTTCCCACCTTTTTGATAGAACAGTGTAGAGAAGAGAACAGAGGCTACTTCTTTCCTAAGAGGCAGTAGTGAACTCTGGGGCCCTACATTCTTTGATGTGTGGAATGTGGCTGCCTTAGCCATTTCAGACAAGGCCTTCCCTCCCTCTGTGCCTCAGTATTATCATCTGCAATAACAATATTTGACCTACACATTCAGGCTTTTTAGTACCCATAATCTAAAATAAGTGATTTCTTATGCAAACAACTTAAGTGACCCTGAAAAACCAGAAGATCTGGTCAAAGAGTTACTGATCTTATACACTGAGCTGTGGAGTTCCATAGCAGCTGCTCAGTAAGGAAAGGTCTTGTTCACTCTACCTCTCTCTCATTCTTCGGTTTTCATCAAGCCCATGTGTGAGTCCAAGAAGTGTAAGTGGGTCCACGAAGTCTTTATGAATTTGGACTTAGGTGTAAGTAGCTGCACCAAATAAAATATCTTTTATTCTAACATAGTTTATATGTCTACCAAATATTATGTATATGTATTTGATGTGTGTAAATATTTTCCTAATTTCTGGAATAACATATCCAAAGTAACTTATATTTCATACTCTGTGCTTTTACACTTTAGGAATGCTTGATAATTTATATGCAGTACTTTATTCACTTCATCTTAGCATATTTCATTTCCTCATTCCTGGTCGTTCTTCTCATTCCTCAGTCTTTTGGCCATATTTATAATCATGATCCTCCATTTTCATCCCAACCTACTTGATTCTTATTTAAATTTTCTTAGTATCTTTCCTTAGCTATCTCAAGGTTTCTACTACACTCTAAATCAAGTTTACATTCTTTAAAACCTTCAGTTCCTCCAGGAAAGAAGTCCTCAAAATGCATACAAGTTTTAAGTTAAATAAGAAAAACTGCATAAATCCATTAAATTCTATTGATAGTCATTTTCTTCCCTGTCATGTTAACAGGCAAAATAACAAGAAGGGTTGTCTTACTGGTGGAAGCTTGATCACATGAAAAATGCATCAGCCAAACTTCAGGGTTACCTAAAGAAGAATTTATACAACCAGAGTGAAGATTTTATGGGTTCAGATCGTATGGTAGGTGAAATAACACATGGCCTATGTTTCACAGATCCCTTACTAAAGAGCTAAGGTAGTCAGGGAAGTTTCTGCTGTAAAAAAGTTCGCAGGAAATAGTACCATGGCATTTCTGAGGAAGATTTTGAGATCTCTTCCTGAAAGTTTGACCATTAGAAGATAAAGTTATTTTTTCAGATACTCTTAATTCTATCATATTACTATCCATTTTTTCTCAATTTTTAAAACTTTTAATTGACATATCATTATACATGTTTATGAACTGAGATGTGATTATTTTTAAACAATGAATGGGTTTTGGCTAAGTTGTCTGATTGTCCATGTCTTCGGATATTCACATTTTAGGGAAAAACTCAAACTTGTCTACTCACTGTACTATAGGTGGAGGTTTCAATTCTCTGAATACATTCTCACTTGAGCCAGTGATGTTGACATTACAACTAATTCTAGTAGCTTGATGCTTCCTAACGAAGCACCCCACTGTGTGCTTTATTCTTCCTTTCAGTTCCAACCTTAAGGGATCAGTGCATATTCGATTGACACAAATTGTTTCTGACTACCTAATTAAACTGCATATTCTCTCTTCATTATTCTGAATTTTTTGATGATTTATTAATCATGCACTGGAAACCTTTGTCATTTAACAAAAAATTGTATAGAAAAAAAGATATTGAAGTGCTCCCCTTGAAAGGAGGATTAAAATTTAAACATAAACAAAAATGAATTTAAATGGAACTTTATTTTGAAATTTGCTATTTTATATATTTAGCTAGATTTAGGTTACTATACCTATACCACACCTATAGATTTAGGTTACTATACCTAGGTTTCTTGGATCTTCGAGGGTCCAAGGCATATATCAGGTTGGAAGCTGAGAATTAAACAATTTTTCTGGGAAAACAGCAGTATTAAAACTTGTTGTAGTTCATGTTTGCAAAACCATATTGCTTTCTGCAGCAATATTTGCAAGTCTTATCAATTTATCCAAAGATGTGCCTTACCTTCAATATTCAAATCATCTTTTGGTGAAGGTCATTCAACAGACTTGCCTCCCTCTGCCACAGCTTTATCTGTCAACAAATAGGAAAGGTATCCTAGTATCCCTGTAATAGAATTCTAAAAACCCTTCCTTTTTTTTGCAAGTTTTGCAATTTTGCTTTGCAATTAATCATTAATGAATCTCCACTGTATTGTCTGACATTTAAAACATGCAACAATCAGCAAGAGGCTAATTAAAATGTAAAGACATTGAAACTGTTTAACATGCATGTAGATTGAGTGGAAATTAATAAAATAAAAATTCTTCTGAAATTCACTGAATTCATAGTGTTTTAATAATAAAAGTACAACAATTACTATGACAGGGACAGAATTGTTTTTGTAAATTTCTTATTATGGGAAAAAATGAGGAAAAGAAAGGGATCTTTTCTTGAGAGAGTTTGCAACAAATGTTCTGGCCTAGTGGTCCTCAAAAAGATGTTTTGGTCACCAGTATTGGTGTCACATTGGAATTTGTTATAATTTATTAAAAATGCAAATTCTTAGGTTAGTGCAACAATACTCTATGAGTAGAGTTCAGAAATCTGTTGCAAGGAACTTTTTAGGTGATTCTAATATATGCTGAAGTAAAAAGAACCATTGATTCAGTCCAATCTTATTTTACCAATGAAGATGCTAGCAATTTGAGAAGAAAATGTAATATTATTAGGTTTCAAGAACAGGTGAGAATCAAGTTCTGATTTCATACAGCATTCCTTCCATCTTTTACATAATACACTGGAAGACACTATTTGTGTGGAGAATACAAAGCTCAGTCCCCTTTTGGCATCCTCTGGGAACTGGATCCAGGATCCACACCAATATCATAATTTGTGACTTCTCAAATTTCTTATAAAAATGGTTCAGTAAAGGAAACAAGGACAAGAGAGAAAAATATTTTGTAAGTATTCAGTACAACTGTAATTTTTAAAAAATATTTGCAATCCAGAGTTGTGGAGCCCAAAGAAAAAGTTGTTGATACAGAGGACTAACTATATCCTATGTATTACTTATCACCATTGTCTCACAAGTACTTTATATATCCATTTTGTGCATGAGAAAATAATAAGATGAGTAGGGTGTACCCAGTTTAATTAGTGAGAGATTGAGCCTCCGGTTCTTTCAACAGTGATCTACCCAACAATGTTAAACTCTCATGAGGCAGAGTTATGCTGTATTTATACATATATATTTTTCATTGTTCCAATATTTGATAAGATTTTGATGGTAATATTTATAAAGTCACCTCTTGGTAGAAATAATTCAGTATTTTACAAAGGACTGTTTCTGACCCTGCACTTCATAGCTAACAGTTGAATAAACTACTACTTTTCTAAACTTCAGCAACAAATGTAAAAATCAATTTATCTACATCAGCTTGGGCAGAAAGGCTATTTTTGTTTCTCATTGTTATATATAAGGTGCTTCTTTTTGTACATTTTGGGGCTGTTCTTTAGTTTTCATAATATTCTAAGTAATATTTGTTTTTTATATATGAAGCTTCAGGCTATGTTAGCAAGTGATACAATTTTAGAAATCTGAAAAAAATTACAATGCCATGTGATAAAAGAACAATATGGCAAAATATGGAATCTTAACTGAAAGTTAGTTTTCCCTCTAAAAATACTGCTAGCAACAATGATCACCAATAACCACTAACATCGAGGGCTTGTCATCTTCTAAGAACTAGATGAGCCACTTTACATATACTATTTTCCATTAATTCTTATAATTTTATGATGCTAATGCCATTGTTTATCTCCATTTCACACACAAGGACACTTTCAGAGAGTAAGTAAACTGCTCGAAGTGAGAGTCTGTAAATTGCATCTCTTGGACAGATTACCATAGAACTACACTTCTGCCTGGTTGCTGACCACATCAGAATGCTACTAACAGCAGCGACCTCCACTGACCTACAAAAGCCTTGGAACTTCTTTTTGAAATTGCAAATATGTAAGCAAATAAACAAACGCCCCACCATCTGACCATAATCTACTCCATCAAGATTATTCCTAATAATAATAAAATCCCCTGGATATATGGTATTATAGTGAGGATATGAACACATTTCCAATGGTCTGAATCATAAAAGGCAGAAGTGTTACCATGGTGTTTAACTCAGCTATGCTGTGGTGTTTGACCTGCATACTGTTTCTACATGCGCTAAGTGACAAAACTTTCTGGAGATGTACGTGAAGGAGCCAGTCATTCAGTGTTAGAATCATGCAGCAATAGATCCATCTACTCAAGGAGATTCGGTGCACACAGATTTGGCTACAGAAAGTGGCATGAGTTACTGTTTTAGACCTTGGCCCTATGCTAAACCTTTGCTAAAATTTTCATGATTTTGCTTGTCTCTGCCATTTGTTGGCAACTGTTCATTATCTTATACTGCTGGCATTTCCCCCATGTGTTCTTTTCTTAAACTCACTTCTTAAATTGGAAATTCCCTGAGAGCAGAAATTAAGATTTCAGTTTTTGACTTATATAAATGCAATAGTCTTGAACTAAACTCTGAATTCATTATACTGCAGGTTCCCATCCATTTCCCACATATTTTCAGAGTAAACTAAAATACAAATTGTCTATAAACCATAGAGCATATCTTAAATTTCATTACACATCTAGAATCACTTTGGGAAGAAAAAAAACTGTCTTAAGTAAAGGGGCACACCAGTCAAAAGCCCAATGAAAATACAAAAGAAAAGAGGGATAAATTGCTTATTGTTTAAAAAAGTTTTTTAAAAAATAATTGAACAATGGCAAAAATAGAAAAATGGGCAAATCAGTACAAAGAGAGCCAAATAACACAAAAAACATGTTCAGTTTCAATCTTATTTGAATAAATATGTATTTTTAAAAAATGAAAGTTTAACATTCCACCGAACTGTAAAATGAAAATTTATAGTACCCAGTATAAGCCAAATGATGCTATTCCTGAGTGAACATATTAGTATGAGTCACAGGTAATATTAACAATTTTTCCATTTTACTCTATGTGTTTTACCTCAATATAAGTTATTACATTAGTACAATATTTTAGAGAATAGTGCTACTCTATTAATCAAAACTTTAAAAAGAGACATTCTTTAATTCACTGGTAAAAACTCAAGCTATTTTCCTATAGCTCTTCTGTCACAAATACGCTAAACATAAAAAGGAGTATCCACTGAAAAAATATTTTGACAGATTCAAATTGAAAATACAGTAACGTAAATAATAAACCTAAAAACCTATCAATACATCACTAACTGACACAGATATTGTATCTAGATCATGGCTTGGCAGCGGTCGAAGAGTAAATATTTTAAGTTTTAAGCCCATATAATCACCACCACAACTATTCAGTCCTACCATCTATCAGTAAGTGGATATTAATGTATCACAATCAAACTCAATTTATACAAACTATGGCTCATGATGCATAGTTTGTCAACCCTTGATGTAGACAAAAGGATGTACAAGCTGAGAACATAGGTAAGCTTCCTAAATCAGTACATCCCTCTTAATACATCATGTATTAGAGAACGTGTGCCTTTTGGGATCCCTGGGAAAGGAAATGAGTAAGTAAGCTCTGCAACAAAGTAGAAGAGACAGACCAGAGGGCCTTGACAAGGAGGAAGGAGAGGATCCTTCCAAGGTTAAGAGTGGAGGAGGGGCAGAGAACTGATTTGGCTAGCAAGGAGTTGTACAGATGAGCTATTCTTCTCCACTCCTTTGAGCAGAAGTGTCAAAAACAAGGGCGCTAGAAATATGGGGAAATCTGTGAAAAAATCTGAAAACAGAGGCATCTTGTGATCAGTTTCCTATTAAAAATTCCAAAAGGGGGGCTTCTCTGTAGGTTAAAACCATAGGAGAGCGTGCAGAGAAACGGAAAGGAGGAGACAGGAATTACCTCCTTCTAGCACTACCTCAACTCCGAAATGCATTTGATCCTCAGTCAACATGAATTCTGTGTTTACTAACTCATTTACTTGTTAAAATACATTTTTGATTCCAGAATCATCACTCACCATGTGTTCTCAGGAATCTGAAGAGATGCCCACAGTGAAGAAAAATTTTAACCACCCAACCTACATGTCTCCAGCTGAGATCACACCCGGTGACACTCTGGCCTCTTCCCTCAGGTCTCATACTGTAAACAGGAACCTTTCTAACCATCTACGTAGTCCCGGGTCCTCTGCTTTCTGTTAGTGGATCTGTAGTTCAAATGTGTCCTAAACAGGGTGCCTGAGCCCTATCTATTCCTTAGCAAAAGAAAATACATGTGTTAGATAAACTTCACTCAGACATGAGCAACAGTACTGTTGGGCGTGAATCAAATGTTAATAACTTAACAATGTATACTAAATAATGCGTCACTGAACAGAAACACACCTAAGACA